>CAKALU010063069.1:0-16556 GCA_916700995.1 Hozukius guyotensis
TGTCACTGAGCTATCTCTCTGTGTTGGTGGATGAGGCCAGTGTGGACAACGTTGCTAATCAATGAGCAGGACTGCTTCATGGTGATATGGGATTTATAGATTTTTTTGCATCAATGTGATGAAGTACCTTAATTAGTCAGGACATGAACTTACTGGGTTAGCCAAGAACACAAACTCCCATCTGGTATCAATAAAACGTCTCTATTAAAGTTCTAGAAATGTCCTATATCACAATATCTAAAATAAGAATAAAAATAACCTCCTATGATAGACGAGTGTATCCGTGTTGCCCATCCCTAAAGCAGGTCCTCCTGTTGAGGGCAGCAGACTACATGCTCTACTCTGCAGAGTGAAAACTAGGCTTTTTCTATCATAATTAAGGGTATTTAAAATATTTGTTTTCCTATAAATACACATGAAATTCAAAATCGACAAATGACGCAGTAATAATCACTCCTGCAAGTAACAATCCTCAGTTACTATCCATGTGGTCGAAAGACAGTTATCACCTTTTCAGGTTTAACACACCATCAAGCCATCCAGAGGGTCACGTTACTAAGCTGTGACCGACTCGTCCATTATTAGGCAGTTAAAACATTACCGGCTCTGACGAAGACTAAAAACAGCTCTACCACGGAGGGGAGGAAGGCAGAACTTGGGATAGAAAAGGCATGCTATCCATGGGCCTCATGGCGATGTTGAGTGGCCCCGTGATATTCATGGGCATGGGAGTGGTGATCGCCACCGGGTGGGCGATATTCATGTGAGCCGTAGTAGGGATGTTGATGGAGGCCAGGTTCACGGGGCCGGTGATGGTGACGGGGTGCTGCAGGTTCACCGGTGACGTGATGTTGACCGTGCTGGTGGCGATGTTCATCTGAGCCGCGATGGTGACGGGATTGCTGCCGATGCCGCCGCGGTTCACTGCCGAGGTGATGGCCGCCGAGTTGGTGACCGGCGTCGTAGTGGCCGAGTTGTTGTGCACGTTGTTGGCATCTGTTTGAGAAAAAGACAGATAGGAGAACATTTAGGGCTGGTCAACCTACTAGAAATATACTACCCCTCCAAAACAGGGAAGTCAACAGCCCTCTCAGCTCCTTGGCTGTTTAGCTGGGTCACTGAAAACGTCAATACATCATTAATGCATTATGTCAACTGTGGGAATATTGTTGAAGAAACCTACCTTTGTGGGAGTAGTCAATTAGGACTTGGAAGGAGTTATTTAAAATCTCTCCTACCGTCAACTCACCTGAGGGGTAAATTCAAAAAGCAGGATCAATAGACTAACCAGCTAACTGTCCATCACTTTAAACAGTAACACATTATGAAGGACATCTAGAGCTCTGTGTATGCCTACGGCTGGACGCACACTACGCTGCAGGACTTCAGGGCCGGCACATCACGGGGTCATTATGGACCCGTCTCCCCCACGCTAGGGAGGAGAGGTGGCTGGCTCATTTCTGACCCTAGCTCAACTGGGATAGCCCCATTATTGTTCTTCTGATAGGGAGATCTGAAGAGTGGGTGGATGAACAAGCTCATTTATCAATCTGGTCAAAGTCAGGACAGAAATGACAGTTAATGCAAGATGACCTCTGATGAGAGGTCAGGTAGTGTGCATCTAGCTGACGTGTTAGGGTCCAGTTTGTGGTTCATTTGAAATCATCTACTGATCCTGCTTCATGAAATTTTACCTTACATTAGCAAAACACTATCTTCAAAAGAGACGAACCGTAATTACAACAGTGGTCAGAGAAAAGAAATGCGTCTGGACTTGAGTGACATGGTGCGTGAAGAAAAACTGGCCGCTTATGTTTTGACAATTCAGTGTTTAGGGGTTTCTGCTACGAGCTACTGGATTACCTTTTCGTGGCCCTGAGTGGTTCCACTGCCAGTCACTTATGCCTATTCAGAAATACAGACACATATGGGGTTACAAGAGCACAGGGCAGCAGTGGCAGCATCTGGGAGTCAGCTTCAACAGTTGGCATGGTTAACTTGTGTGAATGGGCTGTTAAATATTCAACATTGTATCATGGGCTTCACGGTTTTCTAGAGGGTCAGGACATGCTTCTGTTCTGTGATAGCTATCACTGAAACCACAGTCACAATACCAAGCAGATATCCATAGCACTTTCAAGGGCATCTGGAACATACACGTCACAGATTAGTAAAGAAAGTTAGATTTAACTCTTTAATGCAGCAACAGCCATGAAGAACTTCTAATGGACAAACGCCTTGTTTCAGTATAAAGCTGTGCATCATTTCACATGTGGAGGGATCTTTAGTCACTTCAGAGGGATGTTGGAGAACACAGAAAACAACAAGAGCACGTACCAACATTAACCATAGTGTTGTTCAGGACATCTAATGAAAGGCTACGCAAATTATTTAGTATTGCACTTGCATAAAGTTGGGAATACATACTAGACAGATCAAAAAGCTATAGAGATATCTGACTTGTTGTCCTTAGTATGGGTCAAGATCCAAAACTGCTGGATCATACAATTCCTATAAGTCGACTTAATAATGTCTTTAACCCTTTAACACCTTTCCAAAGCCATTCCCGCAGTTTGTACCGCCTGCAGGCCCCTGGTGACAACCAGCTGTTCACAGACTCCACCTGACAGACTAAGCCCTCGTGTATTAGGACAGGAAATTGGGGCCGCTTTGCTTTTTTTCTTTGTTTCAATAGTTTTACGATACGGAGGGGTCTGGGAAAAAGGATTGTGCATCAGAAATCTAGCAATAATGAGGTACTCTGTAGTCTGTTGTGGATGGTTAAAGACATATTAAGCAATATTTTTGAAATTGACATTGAATCAATTAACTCTGGGTTAGGTGAAAGGGTTTCTAGCACTGCCGATAGCAATGACAATATGAACACCCCATCATAGGGTTGTTGAATGCTGTTCCCAAAGTTAACATGGACAGCTAATCCCACCAGAGGAGCAAACACAGCAGGACATCTAATGAACAACTGATGTACAGATCTCATAGAAATAGTGAGAGAAAAGCAGCCAGATATTAGCAGAGACTCATTATTAGGAGTTGGTTTTGAAGTATCATGTGTGATCTAGTGGTGAAAACACACTTCACTTCAAACTGTTTTAATGACATGTAAACTGTGGTAAATGCCTGTAGTTGCAACTATTTCTGTGGGATGAGCTGCAGGCTCACTGGGATTTCTCCATCAACAGGAGCCATGGACTGAGCTAATGTACATGCACGGATACCACTAGCAAGAAGAAGCACATACTATTCAGAGAAAGAAATAGCTCTCTCTCTAGTCAGGTAGGCAGTTACTTAATATGTGCTAGGGATGTCACGATAACAGACATTTAATATTCAATACCAATACCGGTGAAATATCACGATTCAATACCACGGTAAAAAAACAATAAGTCCAGAGTTCAGTACTTCTACATCCACTCCTTTATTACCGGTAGCATACTGGGGTTGGTTAAGAAGTTAAACAGGTCAGAACTCCCTCTCTATTATCCATTTTATATTGCTGTGGAAACATCTCCTTCAAACAACTGGATTTATTCAAGTTTCTCACCAAAAACTACATTTCACTGAGTAGAGCCTGAACGCATCATAATGTAAATGAATGGCATCTCCAGTGTTGAAACCAGCAGGAGGAGAGCTAGCTAACATGAGCTGTTAGCAGCCGGTGAGCAGCACAGTCCTGTACAGAGCTAAGAGCTAACGTTACCAAGCTCTCGTCCTGCCCATTTCAACACAGATTAGTTGTTCACAGTGTAGCGTGATCAGGGAAGGTCTCGGGCCTCGCTGCCTCAGCTGTCCAGGTTGGCCACACGGCGGAACTATGCTGCGGCGGCCCGACCTCCGCTCTCCTGGGACTGGATGGGGGACGTTTTCAGAATCTTGGCATGGACTTGGTACTGAAGTATCGGTTCTTGTGACATCCCTACTATGTGCTATACTTTGACACGAGGTAGGGCTTTATACTTTCAAAGGATTAGAAACTGGTGACACACTTAACAACATATCGAAACGGACACATTTACATGACCAACATCCTACAATGAATAAAAGGTATGTTATGAGGACAAGGTGACAGTACATCATGAGTTTAAGATAGCAAAAATTGGATTTAAATTGAATTTAAAATGCTAACTAGCTGGTAGTTTGCAGCACGGAGCATGTGCATCAGTTCAAAGAGAGTTAAATAGGACAGGAAGTATTTAGACGGACTTCAGGCCTCGTGAAAAAACAGTAATTGGATTTATTATATTAAAAAAAGACTGCTCAGATTTTTTAGCATGTTATACTTACTGTCAACTTTGACAGTCTTCAGTTGTTCTGTGAGATATCCTACCTCAAGTAATTAATGCCAGAAATTCTTATGTTAATTATTGAGTGAATAAGGAATATATGGCAGTGGTTAGTGCTAAAAGAATAATAATAATAAAATGCATCAGATTCATCAGCCTTATAAAGCCTTATAAAGTCAGAACTAATGTGTACCGAATTGGAAAGGTCATCGTGCCCTGAACAGTTTGTGAGCCTTTGAAGACTGCAGGTCCACTCTACAAACTGCCAACACACACATTACTTTACAAGTTTAAAGCATCAAAACCATGTTACATGGTGTCACGGTGAGGACATTTAGTGATAATGGAAGTAATGTAATCGGTGTGTGCCCGAACGTCATGTAACACCGGCGACACCTGAGAGCTGATGAAGGAGGCAGATCAGTTTGGGCACTGACTGGAGGAACCACTGAGTTCTGGAGCAGCCATTGAGGCAGTGGTAGTCTGTAGCTCAGTTCCACTCTACATTAAATCATCACTGGATGAGTGGGCTAGTGGAACTCACATCAGTATCATGGCAAATAATGCATCAGTATGATAATGGCATTAGGGAAGTTTACAGATGTGTGGCTGGGGTGTTTTCACAGTTTCAACTTGTCTATTGATGAAGTGTTAAAGTGAAAACGTGGACAAAGTAGTGAAAGGAGACTATGGCCTACCTTTATTGTTACATGGGTTGCTGAAGCTGGCCTGGCCATGTGTCTTGAGGTGACTTGTGATGTAGGCAGCGCTTAGCATTTTGCCACAGATGTTGCAGGTCACTTTGCCTTCATGCCTGATCATGTGGGAGCGCAGACGGTCTTTGGTAGCGAAGGCGGAGGTACAGGCCTGGGACAGAAACCAGTGAACATTGTTTTTTCTCTGTTAACACATGAGGAATCCAACCATGTGACTGGAATGCTTACATGAACACAAAGACAAAAGTAAGCTCCTGGCTTGCAAAGAAGGGAAGATGTGTATTAATGCTTTCTGATACAGAAGACTAGACTGGCTGGAGCAAAATGTGCACATAGTTAGATAGGTGGGCAATGCTTTTCAAACTCATACAGAATTGCTGCCTCTTCAAACTCTGTCAAGTCCATGAGAATCATGAGTGATCAGCAAGTTATGTTGTGGACTGACTTGGCCACTATAGGACATCAACACTGTTGATTTAAAGCATGGAGTGATCACAGCAGAGATCTGTACTGAGGGATGCAAACACAAGTATGGTGAAAAAAGAGAGAGAGAGGGAGAGGGAGAGAGAGAGAGAGAGAGAGAGAGAGAGAGAGAGAGAGAGAGAGAGAGCTACCTGAAGTCGAGAGAAAAATGTGACATTGTAATATCATGTACCCATGTGACGAAGGCCTGTGCTATACGCTTAAAGAAACAGGAAATTCCACAAAGACATGGAGTGGCCAGCCAGTGGGAAGAAGGTGATGGTTAATGGATCGGTTTACTACAAACTGAAATGCACTCTTATTCAACGAAAATAAACAAGGTTATTTTAAGTGGGAATATGTTTTAATCCCATATCTTATTCAGCCCATGTATTGGTGGGAAATTAAATTATTTATAAAATAAACCTAGGGCTGTCCCCAATACCATTTTTTGGGCTTACTGCTGTTGCTGCACACACACACACCTCTACATACAACAAACAGCAATATCCGTCTGATAATAACTAAGAATAATTAATATTGAATATGAATAATGTGAGATTATGTCATACTTCATGGGCTTTTTGAGAATTATACTTCATTTTTACATACTATATATATATATATATTTTTTTTTTAAAAAGCATTGGAATACTGATTTGAAGGCTGATTACCATGGCAACGGTCGAAGCTTCGAAGCATTCGGGTCAGCCCTAAATAAACCTACTGTATGCCAAAAATAACTCTAAATAATAATATGTGAATCACTCGACTCAAATCATGTGAATCTACTGAATCAACTCACCTTCTGGAAGCACAATGTAAATAAAGATCATGTGTTCATACATTAGGTCCATAAACGCCATAAAGGCAGCCCTTTCAGTGGACTTTTTAATGCTTACTGCATCGTCGTGTTGCTGGCAGGAGGGTTCGAGTGAGTTTACTAGAAAATGTCGTGGGTTTGGGAGAACACGGCAAAAAAGCAGCGTTCAGAGTTATTAATAAGTTACAGAAACATTGCGTTCATCAGACCACCTTCTCTTCCTCTCTCTCTGTCTCTCTGTTAAACACACACTATCACACCCGATGTGATGGTGGTACGTCATTTCAACACATTCTATGCCACCACCATGTCTTGAGCAGCTCAGAGCTGTCAAGAGGTCATGGTAACGCACACAACACAACACAAGTCACCCACATTGACATGAAGAGTGGTGAGTTGTTTGCATCCCCCTGTTCAGCGGAACTGGCCAGTAGTGTAATGTTAACTACACTACAACTAGAAGACCTGCACCAATGGTGGCAGCTGATGTTGTCTAATGTGATCTGGCCTTTATTTGTTGATCATCATGTATCAATAATGGCACACGTTTACAGTAAGATTAAACATGAAATCAATATGCAGAGAGGAAGACTGAGTAATGACTCTTACCGTTACTTGGCACTTAAATGGCCTCTCTGAGGAATGGACATGCTTGACATGACAGCTTAGGTGATCCGGTCTGCAGGGTGAGATGAAGACAGGGCAGAAAATAGAACATCAGATGTACATATGAAGCAGTTCATCTAATCTTTCACTTCCCAGAATACAGATGTCGGACCAGTGAATGGGTCTTAGGTCAATTAGCTTAACAACATTCTTGAACCCTTTATTTTGAACAATGCTTGTTGACACGCCTTCCTTGTTCCACTTAAACAATCAGTGACTTCTTTCAACAATCCCTGCTGGTTTTGGTAGTTGTTTACAGCCGACTTGTTTTTTACAGCAAGATTTATCATCAAACAAAACCATTTTACAGCTAATTGTGTAATTTCAGACCACCATAATTATTACTAAAACATACTGACTTTATTACAAGCCAATGGCTGAATACACACCATGAATCCCTTAATGAGACTTTAAGAGGCTGTGGCTGCTTTTAAAGCTTGACTGAAGATACTGGTATGGTATGAAAATAGGTGACCTCAGGCATCCATTGGTACCATGTCATGCTAGCTTGTCGGGAAGGAGGCTAAATAACGCTCCAAAGTTAAGACTACATTTTGGCGCTATCATACCACTATGATAATCACATGCAGTTTTGGGGAAAAAACAGCATGAATTTTGATTTATTTTTTTAGCCCTACTTAATGTGGTATGTTGGAGGGATTTTTGATTATTTTTATGAATTCTCGAGTTGTAAAAAAGGGTTAAATTTAGCACCAAATCTGTGTAACAAATGGTATCAACCCCAAAATGTATCAATTCATTAATTAATTAATATGTATTTCTGATTTATGACTAGAACAACTTGAGCTGCATCTCAAATTAATCTTCAGGTTCCAGCTTTCAGATGATGTACACCACTTCTATATGACATCTACTGCTGACTTTCTATCTCCCCCTAAAGACCCCCTGGACCCCACTAAAAAAGACAAAAATAGGTCTGTGGGTCTCTAAGGGTTAAGGTTTATACAAATATTAAAGGGACTTCACCTAAGAGCAGCTTTTGTCAATGAAAACCCAACTAAACCAAGTCAGATACTTCACAGAGCATACAAGAAAATAAATGAAAAATGATTGAAATTGCTGCTCTCTTTACTTGGATTTGTAATAGAGATGTCTTGAGCCAATCCTAACGAGATCAGATTAAATGAAGCTGATGAAAAACCGATCCTTTCTTTACTCTACTGTGTTTTGCCCACCTTTGTTCTTAGATATGGTAGGCATTTAAAAAAAGACCCTGACTAGTAGGGGTGTAACGATTCATCTTCAACATCGATGTACTATTTATATTCCTATGATCCAACTACATCTATAGGTACTCAGCAACATGTCCTTCACGGGAGACGTATATCGATCTAAAATTGATTTGCAAGGTAAATAATCAATTGTATCGATACTAAGAATTTGCACCTTGTATATAAGCACGACAAACATTATATGCAGGGTCTGCAATTAGCACCTGCCAAATGCAGGTAAATTGTTGGCAGTGGCAGATAAAATCGTCAGGACATCCGCCACTTTGGCAGGCAGGGAAAACGCTAGGGATGGGAATAGAGAACAGGTTCCTACTTGTCTGAGTTCTTGGCATCTCATACATCCGTGACTATTGATTCCTCTTATTGATGCTTTCCAACGTTACACATGCGCAGTGACTCATACGCACGCTGTATCATATTTGTTTGTTTGGGACCGGAGTCATGGCGGAGAGGAAAAAAAGCACACCTGAGGGGATGAACCCAGTTGTTTCCCTGATAATGCTGCACTGTGAACAACAAATGTGTGTTGTAATCAGCCGGAGGAGAGTTAGTAACGTTAGCTGTTAGCTGTTAGCACAGTCCTGCTTGGTTAAATAACGGAGCTACTATATTAACAGAGGTGTCATTGAGTTACATTATGAGCTGCTCATGCTCTGCTCAGTAAAAATGACGATTGAGCAAAGGTAAATTACAACACTATCATGATGTGTTCAAATGTAATCTTGAAACTTGAATAAATCCAGTTGTTTGAAGGAGATGTTTTCACAGCAATATAAAATAGATAATAGAGAGAGCATTATGACTTCCTAACACTAGCTCTAAGCAGCATTTTCTTTTTTTAAATCAAAGTAAATATTTAAGTAAGGGATAATGTACAGCGAGCCGGTCAGTGTTGTGAAAGAATCCCCGACAGGGCGATGCTGCACCCCGACGTGGAGCAGAAGGGTCTCTTCGCCCTGAAGGGGATTCTTTCACAACAATGACCCGCTAGCTGTACATTATCCCGCTTATTACATGGCTACTTACTAAAGAAATCAATATTTTGACACAAAAACGGTCCGCTAGAGTCCGACATCTGAACTGCGCCCATAGCAACGGTCTGTTATACATAGCAACGGTCTGTGATAAGAGAAATTACAGACCGCAGAACGCAGCGATTGACCAATCAGAATCGAGTACTCAACACAGCCGTGTAATAAATAATCATAATTGATCGAATTGTGTGTTTTTACAGTGCTGTGTACAGTACCCCACCTCCGAAAAATAGGGCCCTCCCAGAAGCTACAGTGTAGTTCAAACACTGGAATTTACCATTCATATGTGACCCGCTCTATTAAAATGAGTCGGAAGTCACGGCAGCGCATTCTTGTAAAAACACGGCTGTTTTGTTTTTTTATACGTTTCTGAATAAATAAAGTCTCAGCTTTAATACAAAGTAAGAATCGATGTAAAATTCAAATGATAAGTATAGTTTTGAAGCTCTTAAACATAACGTCGTAAAAGTTTACCCGGAAGACAGCTGTTTATTGACTTGTCTCAATAGAGTTGATTGACAGATGACAGATTGTGGTTGACATAGGAGATAGCTGTCTTGACAAGATGAACTCACATGAGGAAAACATCGCTCGACTTTTAAAGGTCTCATATTATGCTCATTTCCAGGTTCATAGATGTATTTTAATGTTGTACTAGAACATGTTTACATGCTGTAATGTTCAAAAAAACCTTTATTCTTCTCATAGTGTTCTCATCACTCTGCCTGCTCAGAGCCTAATTCTCCCTCTGCCTGACAGACCCTGATTTAGAGCCTGTCTCCTCCCACTCTGCTCTGATTGGTCAGCGTTTCCTGCTGTCCTGTCAATCAAACGCCCTCACCACAGCGTCACTTTCTCCCCCTTCCTGCAGCTCTGACTGCAGCTAGCTGAGCTAGAGAGAGAAGCAGCTAGGAAGAGTTTATAAACTACTTCAAAGTTTATAAACCAGAAACTTCACCCAGCGCACGTTACCGGAGGAATCTGATCCGAAATCGGCGACAAATGAACAACATCTGCGGTCAAGATTCCAGGTTTTCCTGACGGTTTTTCTCAGGTAAATAATGCTATTTATAGCTCTGTTAGTTAGCTCAGTATTTACGTTCTGCATAAACTCTGTAAACCGTAAACATACACTCTGTTTTACGTTTGTCTTTACAGGTCCATCTGTGAGAAATGACGACAGAATCATCCCAGAGGAGGAGAAAACATTAGCAGTGAACAGATGGGAGATACAGAGCTAACATGGTAGCATGTAGCTACATGCTAACGGGTTAGCTACATGCTACCGCTATGTGACGGTGTGTAAACACAGCGGACATCAGGGTGGAAAATAGAAGATGTGAAACAGTAGTCAGTTCATTATTTCTGGTAAAAGACACCTGATAAACATATGAAAGTAATCAGAGTAATGGTATATTAGTTACTGTAGGAGCTGTCTCTGTGTTACCATGATTACAGACCGGTTAACGTTACACTCACCGGAGCTTAGCTTGCCGTAGCTGAAAGACTTTATCGTATACCATATCAACATAACTGCAGGTGGAATTAAAAATGCTGTGTATAATTAATATTGTCATTTGTCTACTCAAATAAAGTTTGACTGTGAAACAGAAATGTGTTGTGTTGCTTACAGTCACTATTTACTACCTGTACCCTTCTACATGCATGACATCAAATATATATGATATATAAATATCACCTGTTTAAACAGTGTAATTACATAAAGCCTTTGTGAAAGAACATGTTATATTTAGATGATGGGAGTACATGAAGCCTTTTCTGCTGGTTCTTGCAGACTAACAGAAGTAGGAGCAGACTTTGCTCATAGTTAGGAGGCGGACTGAGAGTGTCACTCTGTGGGCGGGGTCACCTAGCGGCAGGTTCTAACCGTTCCACCAGGAAACCCTTATATGGCCTGCAATTCGCCACCGACGTCACCAGTGTAAGGAAAAGCTGCTCAGCAATTTTTTAAACCCATTTTCGGACAGATGGAGCGGGAGAAAAAGAGAGAGGATGGTCTTTTATGATTCTATGGTGGCCTGTAGACACACTGGGGAAAGATATTGATGTTTAAAAGACATGGAAAAGTGCATTTTGCATAATAGGTGACCTTTAAATTAAATTCCTGTTAGAGGTGCTACATCTGACTACAACTGGACCAACTTCATTTCGGATTGTTTCACCGCACCGAGTGATGAGGACACCGGGTGCGCCCAGTCGGGTCGAACGGCCCGGCTAACGCTAGGCTAGCTCTCAATCCGCTGATCATGACGGAGAAAGGGAGTTGGAGGAAGGCGAGGAGGAAGATATTTTACTCATGGCTAAGCCGATGATGGCACACAATGTCTCTGATTATAGTTATTTAAATCATGACAATGTTAAAGAGATTAAGATGGCCCTCAGTGTAGCTGCTAACTGTACAACAGCGCCGCTCTCTACACTGGAGGAGATGGAGAGAAGGCGTGATCAAATTAAAGTAAGTTCTTATAGTTAAGATACACGATCCTTGTTTTATCTGTTTGTTTTAGAGACTTTTCACTGTAGAGCAGGCTAAGAAGCATTAAGAGCAGCTACTAAAGTGTGTGTCAGTGTGTGTAGTCTATAGGTGTCTGTCTGTCTCAGGTGCCTGTGTGTGTGTCTCTCAGGTGTCTGTCTCCTAAAAATTATTAATATTAAAGAGGAAATGTTGTGTAGTGTTTAATTCACTCAAAGAAACGTTGTATCTGAACATAATCCAGGCAGCTGTTATCTCCTCACCACACCAGGTTTTATGAAAACAATATACAAACGTGATTTCTAGGAAACAGGGTTGCTGTGAGAGACAAAATGTGAAGAAATCATTTTAAATAACAAAAGAAATAGCGTAACATATAGTAAAATTATATGTTAATTCATCTGATATCACATTGTGAATAGGCTATGTTTCTGAATATAGGGCTGTATTAATATGGAAATGATCAGGCCTCATCCAACAATGATTCAACCTGATGATCAGGCCTCATCCAACAATGATTCAACCTGATTTAGCCAGCCTAAAGTCTTTGAGATGACTTGATTTTTCACTTTATGTCATATTATTATGTTGTATCTGATGGTTTTCAGATACTCTGAAAACCATCTGGTTGTCCTTGGGAAGATCAGCTCCCATATGACCCTTTCAAAAGGATACATTGAGCTCCAGGAGAAGCCAGCAGAAAGAGCTATATTATCTATATTTCTATTATATATATTATATTATATAACATTGTACATACATAATATGTACATAATATTTGTTCATATTCTATCCATTTTCTTGTATGTTTTTTATTGTTTGGATATGGACTTGTTGTTTGTGCATGTACTGTACCTGTGTGCACGTGGCTCCATTTACAATATTTTTCATTATATATTCATCATATAATTATAATTAAATTATTAGTATATTTAAATACACAAATATATTATATCATATGTACAGTATATTTTTAAATATTTTATCAATTTTATTCCATACATTTTGAATTCTTTTCTACATGGACTTCTAGCCCTATCTACTGTACTGCTTGTTGTCATCAACCTGCACAGGGCCACGTGCACATCAAGTGCACATGTATGCATGAAGGTATGTGTAGACTACATTATGAAATGTTGGGTGTCACTTTTGACCAAAAAATATTGTGTTCATTTAGACTTGAGTCTTAATAAATGTGTTTTAATCCATGTGAAAAATGGCTGAATATGAATTATTATCTTTAATGCCCTTTTTCTCAAGAGTAACGTTTGATGACAGTCAAACTTTCAAAGTGCATATCTCATAGAATTTTTGCCGTAGAAACATAATCTGGGTATTGCCATAAAACTGAGACTTTCCTCTTTACGAAAACGCAAAATGTGTTTCTGAGTCAAAGTGACTCAAAGTGATGGAGCAGGTCACAAATGTTCTTCATGTAAAATATATCAACCGTTGAATGACAGCACTAATCTCAGAAAGAGAGCCAGATGAGAGAGAGATTTTCAGGCCGTGTTTGAGGTCCAGCGTGTGGAAACATTTTGGCTTTTGCAAGAAGGGAGATGTCCTCGATAAATCACTCACTGTTTGCAGAATATGCAAAGGCCAGATAAAAGTCTGTCCACGCTCCTACTGAGACACCATGCTAAAACCCAACGCCTAGGTAAACCTAGCACTATTTGCCTTTATTTAACTTGTTTATATCCATAATTAATTTATCCCCGATTCCCTTAAAAGAAAACCTCTGAGGAATCCCGACCTGCTCTGTCCAGTATCAGATATTTAGTTCACAGTCACACTGACTGAATTTTCGGCAAAAAAAAGTTACTGTATGGATTTCAAATCATTGAATCGTATCGTATCGCTCTAGATTAGCCAAATAGCGTCCTTGAATCATATCGGAACCATGGACAGTGATACATATCGTATCGTTGTAAAAACGTATCATTACACTCCTATAAACTAGTGTTTCCATGTTCCTTTGAAGAAGTTCAGAAATGATGTCCACATACCTGGAGAAGCCTTTCCCACAGACAGAGCAGATGTAAGGCTTGTGAACTCCACCATCATGGGAGCGGACATGGTATGTCATGCGATCCTTCCTCTTGAACCTCTGCTGGCAGATGGGACACTCAAATGGCTTCTCATCAGAGTGCGACAGCTTGTGGCGGTTGAGGTGGTACACGTCTCTGAAGGCCTTACCACACATGTCACAACCGTGATTCTTTTTCACAGGTTTGGGGGGCTTCTTAGGGATGCTCTGCTGCTGTTGGTGTTGCATTGGGGTCATGATGCTGGTGCCTGTGGATGTGGACGTGGTGGCTGTAGTCAGTATACCAGCTACAGTAGTAATGTATGAAGGGTTTCCGCTATTCTCACGTGGTACAGTGGATATGAGTGGCACCATGGTGGGGGCTGTTTGTGTCTTCTTAGGCCGCGAAACCATCTTGATGCCAGTGTGGCAAGACTCGTGCCGTCGGAGGTGGTAGCTGTCCCGGAAAGCCTTGCTGCAGTAGCCACAGATGAAGGGCGTCTTTGATTTGGGCTCCTTTTTGACCACGGCAACTGGAGGCCCTCCTCCCCCTCCTCCCCCAGTCCCACTAGCCACATTGTCTTTAAGAAGTTCTGCAGCACTGACGGGGGGTTTCTGGTCCAGGGGAATGGGCAGCACCGGTTTCTGATCAGGTGGCTCCGTTCCAGAACTGAGCAAAGGCAAGAGGCTGTTCCCGGCTACTTGGTGCTGGTGATGCAGAGCCTCATTGGCCTGCTGTAACGAGAAAGACGGAACCATGTAAAATTATGTTAATACACATCCATCCTCAAACCACAAATGAAGCAAAGAACCAATAGAATGGGAAAGGAAAGGAGGTTCTGCTCCAGGGCGTGAAGTATTGGCCATCAGGACAGCAGAAATACTACATTTAAAGAGCAACTGAACCCCAGAGTTTTGGCTGAAGTGCCTCTACCCTGGAAATTAAAAAAACAACCTGGCGATAGCAGTTCTTTTCTCTGCTGTGGCCAGAGTGTGTGGATGAAGTATTAAGTTGTTCAATTTTACTCATTTAGCGGCTGGCTAGTTACTAGTGCTTCCCACCGGTTAATAAAGTCGTGCAACACCGGTGTTACCGATTACACCGGACATTTTACAAGAAAAGATGGCGGTCAATACCTGTAGCGAGCTTATTTTGATCATTAACGTCGGGTGGCGGTGTGTCTGACCTCTCCGGTCCAGCTTTCGCTGCGGGACCGCAGGTTTCCACCCTGCGTTGCTCCACAGCGCACACCGGCTGTGACCGCTCTGTCCTCCGCACAGCGATGGCCTCATTTACGTTACGGTTCCCTCATAGCATCGGGTTTAAATCCGAAATATTGTCCGTCTCTTGTGTCAACTCTCTCATCCTGCTTGTGTGAAATATGACACCTGATACTAGGGATGCTAATTTTCAAAAATGTTCTTAACCGATAACTAACCCGCGTTAACCGATTATTAACCGTTAACTGACAAGATTTGTGCCTCGCATGCAACGGTGCGCCAGCTACGTTCACTGTCTCCAGTTCACCATCAGGAGAGTTACTGTAGCAGCCACGATGCTACGTTCACTGTCTCCAGTTCACCGTCAGGAGAGTTACTGTAGCAGCTACGGTGCTGCGTTCACTGTCTCAAGTTCACCATGAGGAGATGGTAGCACCGAATTAACTTCTGAGTCCGTTAAAAACACCATGTAATGGGCGGCCTTCAAAATGCAGAACTGTTTTTAGTTTGGCCTTGGCCTTTTTTCTAAAGTGACCTCCAGTGAGTCTGGTGCAAGACCAATCACTGAGCCAGCCTTTCTGATCAACTTATTGATCCTGTTTTTATCATCCACAGTGATGCTCCAACAGACTAACTCCGACTCTCCATCTCCCGTCCTCTCCCCTCTCTGATCACCTGTCTCTGTCTCTCCATCTCCTGTCCTCTCCTCTCTCTGATCACCTGATGCTACGTTCACTGTCTCCAGTTCACCGTCAGGAGAGTTACTGAAGCAGCCACGATGCTACGTTCACTGTCTCCAGTTCACCGTCAGGAGAGTTACTGTAGCAGCCAGGATGCTGCGTTCACTGTCTCCAGTTCACCGTCAGGAGAGTTACAGTAGCAGCCACGATGTTGCGTTCACTGTCTCCAATTCACCGTCAGGAGAGTTACTGTAGCAGCCACGGTGCTGCGTTCACTGTCTCCAGTTCACCGTCAGGGAGAGTTACTGTAGCAGCCACGGTGCTGCGTTCACTGTCTCCAGTTCACCGTCAGGGAGAGTTACTGTAGCAGCCACGATGCTACGTTCACTGTCTCCAGTTCACCGTCAGGAGAGCTACTGTAGCAGCCACGGTGCTGTGTTCACTGTCTCCAGTTCACTGTCAGGAGAGTTACTGTAGCAGCCACGATGCTGCGTTCACTGTCTCCAGTTCACCGTCAGGAGAGCTACTGTGGCAGCCACGGTGCTGTGTTCACTGTCTCCAGTTCACTGTCACAAGAGTTACTGTAGCAGCCACGATGCTGCGTTCACTGTCTCCAGTTCACCGTCAGGAGAGTTACTTTAGCAGCCACGGTGTTGCGTTCACTGTCTCCAGTTCACCGTCAGGAGAGTTGGTGTAGCAGCCACGGTGTTGCGTTCACTGTCTCCAGTTCACCGTCAGGAGAGTTACTGTAGCAGCCACGGTGTTGCGTTCACTGTCTCCAGTTCACCGTCAGGAGAGTTACTGTAGCAGCCACGGTGCTGCGTTCACTGTCTCCAGTTCACCGTCAGGAGAGCTACTGTAGCAGCTACGATGCTGC
>CAKALU010063070.1:0-25686 GCA_916700995.1 Hozukius guyotensis
TGAAAAGGCAACTGTTTGCTAACATGTTAGCCATAGTGCTTTTATAATGTCAGGCATGTGTTCTTCTGCTCCCCATGGCGACAAACAAACAAAACAAAAACAATTAACGCAGCTTTAATAATGATGTATGATTTGAATACAACAAAGTGACACAATTAAACTGAGGTGTTTCTGTTGAATCATTAGCTTAAATAATGAGAGTTCATACCAACTTGTCCTCTGGCTCCATGCAGAGAATGACCTTTCTATTGGCCGCCCTCCAGCGCTGTTTACATGCACCTTCGACACCCTGTAACTGAGTCTTTCAGCATCCATTAATAAACCAGATTATTCTCGTGCCACCCGAGGTGTGCACCTGGCCGCAGACACAACACTTCACCAGAAAAATGGAGGAAAACTTGTAGTCATCAGCTTTGTAATTTGAAGAAAAGATTATCTTGTCCAAAATGGCTTTTGGCTGATATCCAAATGTACTTTTGATGCCATGAAATATATTTTGCACACATTAAGGAAAATGAAATTGAAAGGAGTAAGATGTTTCTATGTCACAGTTTGTATCACAGTGATTAAACCAGATTTATCATAACTGAATGATAAATGTGTACATATTTATATGTTCTTAACTCAAAACTGGTCGGCCTTTTATTACCAACAATAATACGTTGGCACAGTTCCTTTTTTTTGTTGCATAAATTATACTCTTCTACTTCACCACTTTCCACTGACGCTATTACAACAAATATCTTCTTGAAAGATCTTGAAAATCAAAGAAAGCTTGTGAGCTGCTTTTCTGATGTTAAAGATAGTCATGAGGAAAAAGAGATCCAGGGAACCCCAAAATAGACTCATAAAGCCTTTATTGATTATTCATAATGGAAAGTTAATGCATTTTGAGCATGTGTCTCTCATGAAGGCCATATGAGGCTGATATGAATATAGCAACATGGAATAAAGGCATTTCAAACTATTTTAGAGTGCATTTTCTTAAAACCCCTTAAACCTCACTGACCTGCTGATGGACCAGTGAGCAAACACACCAAACTCCTGCTGCTGTGTAACCAATTTCAGTGTATTTCATTAAGATAACGGCTTTTCAGGGATACTTAGAAACAAGCAATTAAAATGCATCAAACAATAGTAACAGATGCAGAGTCTGTTGGTTAAATGTACTAGTCCAGATTTCAGTTTACATTTGAAAGGCTGTAGACTGCTTTGTTCCCTTGCACACCTGCTAACTGGTTAGATAGTGACTCTGTAATACTGCCGGCTGTTCTTGAAAGCAGCATTTTTGGCTGCAACTAAACACTGTTCAAATCCATAGAGCTTTATTGTGGAAACCAGATATTTTCTGACCGACACGTTCTCATCCCAACTCGTCACATACGGCCGCTTTGTCACGGCCCTTGGCAACAAAACCACTTTGTTAGGTTTAGGACATAACTACATGGTTGTGTTTAAAACTATTAGGTTTGTAAGGTGAAAATGGTCTCGCTGGTTCTCGCTCTTTAAACTACATTATCACCCGCTTTCTTGGAGTATTTACTGTTGCAGCGGATAGGTTTACATTGTTATTCATGGAATGCCTGGTGCACTTCATACCGACGCTAAAGGGTTACTTGGGTGGCGGCATCAAACGCTCATGGCCGTCACAAAGCCTTGGAATTTGACGCCCTGGGAATGAGAACGGGCTGGTGAGACATGTGCATAAGATGATACAAGACACCTGTAGTATTTCTATCTTTTGAAAACCTTAAAACTACTAACCCTATATCGCTGGTGATCCCAGCCAACATTACTGTCTTTAAGAGGCTGTAGCGGGCTCTGAATGGGTTCTATGGGTACCCACAAGTCTCCCCTTTACAGACATGCCCATTTTGTGATAATCTCATGCACTTTGAGGCAAAAACCATGCAGTTTTTTGAATGCAGTATAAATGTGTTATTTTCGTCTATTCTAAAAATGGTGTATTTGAAACTAAACAGTAAACAGTCTTGGAATTGCATTAATTGGGTATCACTGTAAAGCTGAGACTCTTGTGGATCCAATGAGCCCAATTGTTTTCGTGTGATGATGTTAATCCCCAAAGTAACAATTTTATTGTAGTGAGACCATTTTTTTAAAATTTGACTTCACTGTATAAAATGACCTGTGGTGACCTCTAGGATAATCACAGCCTCATGAAACTTTACAGCCACAAACTACAGACCTAGAGCATTCAGAGGATGGATGGCTTCTCCAAGTTATATTGACAATAAGGGGGTTTCTGAGCAGTATCCTGAACAAAAGTGCTCGCCATCCAATCGCCGAAAACAAGCAACTCTTCAATCGGTAAAAAATGAATAAACTTTGCACCAAATCTGTGAAACAAATGGTATCAACCCAAAAATTGCTGCATCAACTTATGAGACATAATAAAGCATGGGGATGGCCATCATATACTTCCATCATAATGTTCTAAGCCCTTATATACTTTCACTATTTACTTTCATTAATTCTTCTGATTTATGACTAGCATAACACAGTGCTGAGCTGCATGTCAAATTATTCTTCAGGTTCCCAGCTTTCAGATGATGATACACCACTTCTATGTGGCATCTACTGTTGACGAGCTATCTCCCCCTAAAGACCCCCCCTGTGCCCCCCTTAATATATGAAAGTATATGTGGGTCTCTAAGGGTTAAGGGGAAAACGCCCGTATGTTAAGGCTTTTTTCGAGGTATTATAACCTGCCAGGCAGTGGTTTAAAAATAGGACACGTTTAAGATTGTATACAGTGTGCATCTAAGGGTTAAACCTATAAGATATCAAGGCAGAGACATTCAGCTTTCCTTCCTGCCTTCTGGGTCTTGCTGGTTTCTGCCAGACACAAACCTGAAGAAGATAATTCAACTCTGACAGTGAAGTATCCTCCCCAGACCTGCGGAAATGCATCCGCGGACACACCAACACATGCACACACACACACACACACACACTCAAATCACACACTCTCTGTGTTCTTTTAGAGGGTATCATTAAGGCTCTTTGTGAGCTCGCAGTAACGTAACAGTTGGACATAGACTGTAATCAAGCCCTGAGAGAATGCTCACAGCACAGGAATATATAAAGCCACAACCTGGCTCGGTCTGAAAAACAGCTTTACAACATTTATTTCCACGGCTAACCTGAAGCCATGTTCTTCAGATAGAACCGCGAGGCCTCTTCTTCTTGTTTTCAAATCTAAATTGACGCACTGTTCCAGGATTGAGCACCTCCTGAGAGCCGACTGAACCAGCAGGGATGTGCCAAGCTGTTGTTCCAATGTTACAAGCATGTTGCGAAATAGAGAACACTCTGAGTGTGATTACATGTTGTTCCCTCAGATGAATGTGTCTTCTTGCGGCAATTTACTGCTAAATTTCATTTTCACTGACTCTGAGTCAAAAACCATTAAAACCTCCAGAGGAAACCACGCAGGATTTGAAATTATACACTTTTTTTTATGATCAACTGAGGAAATAAGCGAGAGCAAACGCAGTTTGAGTTTTTCCATTATGTCTCTCCAAAGATTTGCAAAGTGTTTCTGTACAGACTGAGACACAGAATCTTTAGCATACAGGGAAAACACTCATCAAATCTAATGTTTATCTGGAGCATCTGAGAGCTTCATTATGGAGAACTTAGCCTACTGGAAAAAAGAAAATCATTTCAATAGATGTTTTTGTGTCAACGTCATGATTTACGTCACGGTGTTAGCTGGAGGCAAAACAAAGGAAAGATTGGAGGCTATCGCTAGCAGTGGGCTAAAGTTAGTTGCTGTGTTGTTGGGTGCCAGAATCAAGATTTCACATACATTTGAGATGACAAACTGTGATTCAAGGCGAAAATGCTGCTAATAGTTAGCCTTTGGCTAACCGCAGTTGTGAGCCATTGGCTGCGGTTAGTAGAAGGCTAAGCCATTAGCAACCATTTCTCTCCATCTCTGAAACGCGTCGCTGATATTATACAACTATCTTTTTGACTGACTTTACTGAAGGATAGTTAACTACAGGCATCCAAAAATGTATACGCCCTCAATTTATCTTTACAACGCTGCTGTTGGCCACCAGCCAGCTGGTTGTACGGCTGGCTACTTAGCTGGCTTGCTAATTCCGCCATGCTGTCATGCAACACAGACAATGAGCCAAACAAAGTGGCGATAGCCCTGTGCTTTCCTACGCTGTGACAAGAGTGTGTGAATGAAGCATTAAGTTGATAAACTTTACTCATTTAGCGACTGGCTAGTTAGCTAGCTACCTTGCTAATTCCACCATACTATAGAAAATGAGCCCAACAGCGGACAGTGCTGGGTCACGGTCCCTCTGCTTCATCACAAGGAACGTTAGCCAGCCGTCTACTCCTCCCGTAATAGTCTGCCAGCGCTGTAGGGGTCGGCTAATGTGGTCCCATTGGTTAATGTTAACTTTTTTCAAATAACACTTCTGGAGAGTGAGTGACAGTACATACGGAGAGAAACTAGTATTTTCTTCAGCCATTGTTAAAAAAACAAGCCAACAAAACTTGGTAGCCAGCGTCTGTTAATATGTTCAGAGAATTATTCTGCCTCCACTTAACGCTTCGCCCACAAAATACGTCATCATGTTAACTAACAGAAAAGGGGTCTATTCACATGAAACTTTAATTCAAAATCAACATTGTGAAATTGAAAAGTAAATTAAAACAGCTGTAAACTGATTGTAAAAAACATGAAACCATTGTGTTTTAGGAAAATATCACAAACATCCACAGTGTGACCTGTTTTTTTGTCCGTTCACGTCATCATCATCATCAGAGTGAATTATCCCTGAATATGATAATAGCTCAAGGGATGCGTCATAACATTCACATTCACGGTGCACACCCATTATAGCATTTTGGCTGTTACATGTTCCCTCTCGCAGCCATTTCCCTAATGGACTCTCTCTGGTGAAGCCACAGCGGCCTCAGATCTGTGAGAAATCTCATCCATGTCCACATATGAATACTTATTTTCTTCAATGTCCTAAAACTCTTGAGAATATTTAACAAGATAGCAGAGTGAGCATATCTTGATGCTACTAAATTATTAACCATGCAATGGGAAATTATATCTCTGAATCCTCAAACTGGCCATATTACTGTTGTTGAGTGAAAAGCTCATTTAATGTTTTTACTTATATTGCAGCTCCAGTTCCTTTTTATTAAATTTTTCCACTTTGTGATTTTTTTGTGAGTGTCAGTATACTGTACATGATCTGTTGTAGTTTCATTACATGCAGTCTGTTTGATTATACTGTCAAATGTATGAGCATCAACATCAAACAGAATTTATGTAAAAACATATATGCACGGATGAATGAGGGAATTCTGTAGCACATGTGCATGAATGAGCAATACATATGAATGAATAAGTGAATGAATCAAAGGGCAACTCTTCTCGCCACCCTCATTATTCACTCTACTACAAGTCTACTTTTAATGAACCAGGCTCCTCACTGAATCTATTTATCTATATGTATCTACAGCGTGTGACGCTGGTTAAATCCTCTAGGAAACAAGGAGCTCCAGTGCTTCCTTTCCTTTATCCGAGAGAACACAGCATCCTTTAGGAAAAGAGAGGCGGTAGGCCGACTGATGATTCCTTGTTTTTTGTATCAGTTCATCTGGTTTGAATAAAACCACATTTCACATCATGTGTTTTGTGAAAATTAAAATATAGACCGAATAAAAATGTATCCACATGCTGATGGTATTAAGAATTAATGAATGGGTTAAGATGGATTACAAATAAAATGTATTTAATTTTAATTCCATTTCGAGAGAAAAAAAAATGTCAAGGATAAAGCTTCACTAAAATGACTAAAACCAAATATGCAAATGATTGCTCTATCATAAAGGCTAAACTTATTGTATCTTTTGTTTCTCTTTTACCAGTGGGAGTCATCAAAGTCAGACATTTTCAAATCCGACACATGTGGGCTTCAATTTAACTATTTGCATTGCAAATATATCTTTTGTAACACCTTCATGTTTAATTATAGCATTTCCTTTGTCCTCCTTATATTCACTAGAGCAGTGCCTGTTCGGAGCGCGTGCCCATCCAGAACGGGCCGATTGCTTGGCTCCCAGAAGTGCTGCTTGCAGCGTCGTCGAGAACCACGGTATGGCTGCTTGTACCCGCCAAGTGTGATGTTGAATGGATGAACAGTTCTCGAGATACGTGAAGGGCAGTCATACATACATAAACAGACAGACAGAGAATATTTCCTTTACAGTTAGATGATACCGCTACAGCGCCACCTTTTGACCAAATGGCACCAAATTTGCCATGGTCACTCAGACATCATATCTACACATGACCACCAACTGTGGTCCCAATAGCACAAAGCGTTAAGGAGATATGACATCATTTTTTGTAATCTAAGCCCTGCCCACAGCATTTGAGCTAACTTTGAGGGACAGCTATAGCAAAACTGTATGGAACATAAAAAAAGTAACTTTTTCCAGCTTGGTCTAGAGATGTTCTGTACCAAATTGGTAATGATTGCTCATAATTTGTAGGAGGATTCAAAATTTAAAATTCAAAATGGCAGAAAAGTCTTGACGCAAATGGGCGTGGTTTATATGGATAGATTAATCTAGACCCACAAAATCCAGGAACATTTTTTTTTGTTTACAGGCCAAAACGTAAAGTTCACTGTTATAGCTCCACCTTGTTGCAAATTTCACCACATTCAACACTGCACTCCCTTGGGTCCCCAGCAATACATTCACCAAGTGTGAAGTAGATCAGATGAGCGGATCTTGAGATAGACAAACAGACAAACAGTCTTCGCTTTATAGTTAGATATATATTTCTGAACAGCATTATTCATTAATGTTGCCTTGTCTAGTTTTGTCAGATATTCTCTTGGTCTCTATTTAAGTCTCCTTTACTATTTTTTTTCCCCTCACAATATTTTCCACTGAGGCCAAGTAAAAGTGGTCTTCAAAGGAAAATGGATGTATTATTTTTTTCATGCTAATTTGTATCCCCACCGTCATTGTAATCCTGATAATGACCTCAAATTACACCTCGTCATGACGTCAGTTCTGTCTGATTCAGCTTCACTGCACAGTGTTACTGCCAAAAACAACACAGAACTAACTTTCACACTTCTACCTAAACTGACATCAAACTTGAATCAGTATTCATAAATGTGCTATGTTGCTGTTACCAAGCTCTTCATAACATCTTCAGCAGTTTTCAAAGTGCCCCATCTTTTTACTTTTTCATGCCTTTTGTACGCTTTTGATTCGCACTGAAGTCGGAGGCCTGTTTATCCTCTGTTCAAGATTTAGACATTTCTATTATTCACGTCCCTGATGAGGCTACATGATCCCATTAGCTCCGAACACTGGCAGGCCACATGAGGTGCCAGCGACAAGCTGTCTGTGAGGAACTCTGTGTGCCTGGGACAGTGAGCCTCTGTTAAACCTCATTATGGCAGTGTATCAACAGCTGACCTGCAAACAATGATACCTTCACTACACTGTTTTGAATAAATGTCATTTGGTTATGATAACAAGGCACATGTCTACTGTATATAGTATATCTGTCTGGATGATGAATGTGAATGCTTTTGACCAGTGGGGAGTAATATGCAAAACAGTTCTGAAGTCAAGGCCGTAGCTACCACTGAGGTCATGTTACCTATTTTATTTATATTTTTAGAGAATAATTGGTAAATGGACTGCAGTTATATAGTGCTTTTATCCAATGTGCTTTACAATTTGTCTCTCATACACCGATTCTCTCTCTCTCCCTAACACTCACACACACATACACTTTTTTTTTTTAACTCAATATGTTTGAGTTTGACAGCGGTTAGGCCAGGTCGCCATTGGAAACGAGATTCTTCATCTCAAAGGGACTCTCCTTATTAAATAAAGATTTTAACAAAAAAGCAATACATAAAATAATAAAAAGATGAATAAAGATTTGGTTTGTCATTTCTTCCCAGAATTCACTGCATACACCATAAAATCTCACAAATGGTTGATAATTATGTTGGTGTACCTCAAGGTTCGGCTTTGGGTCCCTTGTTATTTAGTTTGTACAGGGGGTCCTTATGGGGAGATAGCAGGTCAACAGTAGATGTCACATAGAAGTGGTGTACATCATCTGAAAGCTGGTAACCTGAAGATTAATTTGAGATGCAGCTCAGCACTGTGTGTCAAATTGTTCTAGTCATAAATCAGAAATAAACATGAATTAAATAATTAATTAATTAATTAAAATAAACTGTAAAAGTGTTTAAGGGAGCACATTATGATAGAAGTATATGATGGCCATTTCCATGCTCACTTATGTCTCATAAGTTGGGTTGATACCATTTGTTACACAGTTTTGGTGCTAAATTTAATCATTTTTTACCACTCAAGAATTGATCAAAAATGATCAAAAATCCATCGGAAAAAACACATTAAGACACCAAGACCTTAAGGAACACCATAGAAAAAGCCATGCTGTGATTTGGTATCAAACACTTTGGACATTTGGAGATTTCTGCAACAATTGCATTTTTCGGCAATTGGATGGCGAGCACTTCTGTTCTGGAAACTGCTCAGAAACCCCCTTATTGTCAATCTAGCTAGAAAAGCCATCCATCCTCTGAATGCTTTAGGTCTGTTGTTTGTGGCTGTAAAGTTTCATGAGGCTGTTATTATCCTAGAGGTCACAAATTGTCTCACTACAATGAAATGGCTACTATGGGAACTAACATCATCACCCATGAATACAATTGGGCTGGATTGGATGGTGAGCACTTCAGTTCTTCTTGTATGTTTTATTTAATGCCATCAACCTGCCAGGAACTGCAGGAAATGAAAATTTGCCTGTATGGCTAAATCTGACACATTTACATGACGGACTCAAGTGCTCATGTTAATTAATGTGCATTGCCCTTTCTTAAATAAAATAAACATAATATAACAACATAATTTAATTCCTGACAGCATTGAGAAGGCTTTTAAACGGACTTTAGACCTTCATATAGATGAACAAATATAATCTACATTTTTAGTTTTTTTATTATTTATTTGATTTATTAAAAAAACAGGGTCAAAATTAAGGGGGAGAGCGGCGAGGAGTGTGCTGGGTGGACAAATTACCTTAGTCTGCATTTCAATTTTGTTTTTTACTTTCATGAGACAAGTACTGATATTCTTCCATATTTCATATGTGGCCAAATTGATGATACACTGATAATGAATTGGACATGACTGAGGCAAGTGCATTTGTGTTATGTATTGTGTGTATTTGGGAAAACAACAGGCCTTTTTTTTTAACTGTGGACATTTTGACATCAGTCACAGTAGGAAAAGCACAATAATAAAATTAATGATGGCTCAATTCCATTTAGCGGCTTCAGTTTCAGGCTCCTGGTGTTGTGCACGCTGGCTCGCTGTCACACCGTTCTGGTTTACTGGGACACTTGACTATAATGGAGCCATTGTTAGCGTTATTAGTAACACCTGTGATTTTCTGTTAAAAAGGCCTGCTGTCACATATACTTTATGTGACAGCAGGCTAGTTTCTTTTTAAACTAATCTCTTATCCACTTGAAGGAATTTTACCTTTCGCATTCATTAACAAAACAAGTACAACCACTCCTTGTTCTTGAACCGGCTTTGAGTGCCACTTCATCCGCCTCACTTGTCCGCTCAGCCGCTGCATGACTTGAGGAATGAGACCAAAAAAAACAAAACAATCCCGGCTCACTTGACGCACAATACCTGTGGTTTCACAAAGTCACACGTCACACGGTAGCCTGATATAGACCAAGAGACAAAGGCGTGGATGAAACCCGAGCTCGCCAGCCTCCTTTCTGTTGCCATGACGACAGCAGCCGTTTCCAGTGCCACGGTGAGAAAAAAAACAGAGCTCAGAGGACCTGTGGCCAGAGGCTCCACCCACTGGGGGAATTAACAGATCTAACCTGGCAACCCGGCATCTCAAAATTAATATAATCAACTAATTTAGAACATGAAATGGATACAAATTAATCCCTCAACCGTCGTCCACCTTCTCTTACTCCTTCCCATTCCTGCCCTGTGTGGCCCTTTCACAGCGTGCAACTGGATGCGGTTCAGGGCGTGTTGCTATTGCTGGCAGGTGTAGAAGCAGGTTGAGCAGGTTGCTCCCTGAATGCCATTCTGTTGAGCCCTCCTCCCTCCCTCCTCGTCTCTCCGGGCCGACTGCTGATTCACTCTCACATGTTGGCAGCTCACAGAAGAGATTTTGTTGCCTGTGCACCTGTTCTCATCTGATATAGCCTAAGAATAAGGTAAGGATTTACTGAGAGAGGATTTTCATTTTGTCTTTGTCTTCTTTAATTTTCTCTGGAAATGTGTGACGGATGATTTTTTGGTCCAAAATGTTTAATACGATTTGAGTCGCTGTTATATTTTTAAGTTAAACTAAAAAAAAGAAATCATAAATAACCTTTTTTTAAAGAAATATTTTAGTTTCGACTTCTTTTACAATCATTTGTACTCCGGTTACACAAATGTTATGGTTATTGTTATACCCGGCAGTTTTAGATACTGCTTCCTCTTTTGAAAGAGTAAAAATAGAGTATCAGAAACATTCTTTTTTTACAATGTGAGAGTAAAAAGAGTTTGTCTCTGGGTGCCAAAACATCACTTCAAAGTGACATCCATACTGTAAGGCCTTACGTAACCTAAACAGGGGAATACATACAATGCAGTTACATAAGTGTGCAGTAAATCAGTTGTACAGTAGTGACTTGTGAACTTGGGTTAAGTAGAGGAAGAAGTATTTAAATCTTTTATTTGAGGAAAAAGTACCTCACTAGATTCAAGATTTCTTAATTGTTCCATCTCATTATACAAGAATAAGAGATTAAAAGGCTTTTGGTTTGGCTCCTCGACACTGTAGCATAATAGCAATAAAAACAGTAAAAAGTACAGTAAAAAGACATTGAAAATGACCTCAATTAGGGCTGTCAAAATTAACGCAGTAATAACTTGGTAACACCAATTCGTTTTAACGCCACTAATTTCTTTAACGCATCAACGTAACTTGCAATTTTAGGTTGTAGCCGGCCCAGTTTTAAAACCAAAGTGAAGATACTGGTATCATATGAAACTATAAAAACCTAAAGAATCCATTGGTACCAACCATGTCATACTAGCTTGTCGAGAAGGAGGCTAAATAATGCTCCAAACTGATGCTAAATTTTGGCCAGGAAAAACTAGGATGGTCATTTTCAAAGGGGTCCCTTGACCTCTGACCCCTAGTTATGTGAATGAAAATGTGTTCTATGCGAGTCTCCCATTTGCAGTCATGCCCTCTTAATGATAATCACATGCAGTTTTGGGGCAAGTCATAGTCAAGTCAGCACACTGACACACTGACAGCTGTTGTTGACTGTTGGGCTGCAGTTTGCCATGTTATGATTTGAGCATATTTTTCATGCTAAATGCAGTACCTGTGAGGGTTTCTGGACAATATTTGTCATTGTTTTGTGTTGTTAATTGATTTCCAATAATAATATATACATACATTTGCATAAAGCAGCATATTTGCCCACTCCCATGTTGATAAGAGTATTAAATATTTGACAACTCTCCCTTTAAGTTACATTTTGAACAGATAAAAAAAAAATTGCAATTAATTTGCACATATTTTTATTTAATAAATTAATTTTGATTAAATATTGTAATCCATTGACATCTCTAATTACAATACAAAAAAATACAATATAATAATATAAAATACAAGTAAAGTAAAAGTAAAAGCTCTGAATTAATTTCTTTAAGTAAAATATAAGCAACAAAAAGTATTTAGCTCATATTTTATGCTAGTTTAATCTATATCAATGCCTCATATTGTTTAAACTGATCATATGCTTCATCTTTAAAAATTTAATCTAAAAAGTAACTAGTAAGTAAAGCTGCTAAATTAATGTAGTGGAGTAAAAATTACAATATTTCTTTCTAAAATATAGTGCCGTATAAAGAAACATAAAATGAAAGTACAGTATTTGAGTAAATATATTTAGTTACTTTCACCCCCAGCTTGGGATTTTGTCTCACACAGATATTGATGTTGTATGATGCTGTAAACGTACAACATAAATGACAGCGTGTTTACATGCTTATGTGGGACTGGATCTCACAGTGAAGTCACAGCTGACAGAGCTGTTGAGGTGCTAGCAGGTACAGATTCTGACAGACCAGCAGAGTGGGAACTCTTTTCAACAGGTGGCTTCACTGAGTGTGAAGGGTCACAGGTAAACATCGACCCGCGGCGCCACAGAGACAGTTCGGTGAGACTCTGACGGCCAAATAGCCTCTCGGCGGGTCGGGCGGATTGCTGCTGTAATTTCTATAAACAGGTGGAGAGCTGTTCCACGCAGCTAGGCCCAATGTGATGATGGATGTGAGGACGTTTTGATTACAGACAGGAAGTGACACGTTGAGTTTATGTGAAATATGAATCACTGGTTTGAATTTCAATAGCCCACATAATACAAACAGGTAATACTAGTAACATTATAAATGAATACAGGTCTCCAAGTCATCGATTATCATCTGATCTTAGATCTTTTCCTCGCTGACCTTGGACACATTTACACAGCACAAATCAAAACAAAGCAATGGCTCTGCTGAGTCAGCCCCCTGTTATACTGGTTCTACACGGATTCTCAGCTGTCTGCAGCGTTATTACACTTCACACTCACTCCACAGATTTGAATGTGAGGATTCACACTTCAACATGCTCTGCTAGTTAAAAAGACAAGGTTTTTTTTGCCTTAAATTCACAGACTTTTATGTACAAACTTGAAATCAGCATCCAACCTAGTTGTTATATCTCTGCCCCCCGTTTTTATTATTATTTTTTTCATCTATTTTTTTCTATTTATTTATAATTGCTAATGCTGATGTTGTTTTCTTTTGTGTACATCTTGTTTTGTCTCTTTGTTCGTTTCTAAGCTCATTACTTCAAAGTTTGTTTATAAACTTTTGTAAGTATGAACTGTAAATTGCAAAAATGAAAATCTCCAAAAAAAAACCCCAATATATAAAAATAAATAAGTAAATTCAGGGACTCATTAAAAACTCATCAACACCTTCCTCTTCACCCAGGATTTTGGTAATCAATAGCCGCAATTATCCGGCTATTTTAGCTTTTTCTGTACTTGTGTTTAGTTACCTCCATGTAAAGTGTCCTTGGGTTTCTCGAAAGGCACTACATAAATGCAAGTTATTATTATTAAATTGACAGTGTATGGTCAGACAGAGACATAAAATGTGGGGATTGAGAGGGAGAAGAACTTGATCCATCGTATGACTGAAAGTATTTGCTGGTAAATTAGCACAAAGTTCTTCATTTCATAACTCCACATAGAGGGGTTACCGTAGTCGTACTGACATTTACACTTAAAAATGTAAATATCATTTATAGAGTTTTTCTTGATGATATCCTGGGTGTTCTGCAAATTAGAAACATGGCAGTTTTCTGGATAATTGAATAAAATGCTATGACCTGGAGGTTTAATTATATCATTTTTTTTCTGTCAGTTTGGTTATGGCAGATGGAGCTTTAAATACTACAATACCCATGAGCCTTAGCTACTGAATTAGAACTGCAGCAAATTCAATAAGCTTTATTACTGCAATTCAGAACAAAACACAGCACCGAAATCTGAAATTGAACTAATTTAAATTGTTCAGTCAAACTTTATTTATATACAACACAGTCTCACAGCAGTGTACATAGACACAAATATCCCTTTTTCTTTCTCGTGACGATCAGCAAGACTCTCAACAACGTATTTTTTGTGCGTTTTCCTACGAATGTCCAGAAACGGGTGATGCACAATGTGTCAATTTGCGCTCCAGTCTTTTCAAAATAAAACTACTTAGTTAAGTTTAGGAATAGATCGACTTGGTTAGGCTTAGGCAACAAAACTACTTAGTTAGGTTTAGGAAGACTTCGCGGTTTGGGTTAAAATAACACCGGAAGTGCTGTAACTTAAGTACAGAAGTTACGTGACAAACAAATAAAGTTTGACTTGTTGTTTCACACGTAACATGACCAGCGGTCTCCTTGACCCACCCGTCCACCTCGACCTCCTCCCTACATGACGTTACCCGCTCTTTATAGTTCTCAGTTCACAATTACATGGATTACATACAAATTGATTTTGTGCTGACCACCATGACATTTTTTTAAAATTTGTATCTATGTACACAAATTAATATATTCATTTTATGACTATTTCACAAACTGCTGTGCGACTGGGCTGTTATATAGCACGTTTTAAACAAACCTTAATGCACTTCAAAGTGCTTTACAAGCGATTGACATACAGTATAGATTGACAAATGTCATAATGATCAACAGTTACTCAAAGTAGTAAAATGTTATAGATATAAATAATGAATCTACTAAAATGATAAAACACTAAATAAAAGCCATACTAAAAAGATGGGTTTTTTAGTTTATGTTTAAAAATATCAATATTTTCAGCTTCTCTCAGATCCTCTGGATCATATTTAAACTGTTGAATGTAGTATCAAGTCTCTACAAAGTATAATCTTTAGCTTCTGTTCACCATAAGTGGTGCACGCAACAAAATTATAAGCTCTGAGATTCGATGTTTCTCACTGAAAACACTTTGAATCACTATTTTATTCTGTTTTTTTTTGTTTTTATAACAGGTGAGTCAAAACAGTAACCTTTGACTTGAGAATGCCAAAGATGTTAAATAGCTATTTCCAGCTGACCGGTCAGTCAAACCGGTCAGTTTATTCCAGTTAATTTTCAACCGCTGCAGTGTTAGCTGCTCTTAAATGTAATTGTATCTTGGTTGATTGGGCCATTTCCTTTAATCATGTGCTCTTAGTGTCGTATTATCAGCAAATTTGAGCCGTTTGATTGATCCTGCGTTCACACAGCAGCCTGCACCATCAACAACCCACAGCTTTTCCATTTATTTCCCACAGAGCAGAAAAAAAAAGCCTGTTGAGAAACTGACCACAGAGGAACATTCCTGGCTCCGGCATGTTTTCACACTGTACTTATTTAAGAACGAAGTTTAATCCTTTGGAAATGTGCAATTGGTCAAAAGTTGCTTTTCAGAAATCCCAACTTGTATATAAAAGATGATTGATAATGTCATTTTTTAATGCATAAAGACTAGAGCTGCCACTAATTTCTGTGGGTTAAGGACGCGTTAAGGATTTTTAGGTTGTAGCAGACCAACCATGTCATACTAGCTTGTTAAATAACGCTCCAAACGTCTGCTAAATTTTGGCGAGGAAAAACTGTCATGCCCATTGTCAAAGGGGTCCTTTGACCTCTGACCTCAAGATATGTGAATGAAAATGGGTTCTATGGGTACCCACGAGTCTCCCCTTTACAGAAATGCCCACTTTATGATAATCACATGCAGTTTGGGGCAAGTCATAGTCAAGTCAGCACACTGACACACTGACAGCTGTTGTTGCCTGTTAATTGATTTCCAATAATAAATATATACATACATTTGCATAAAGCAGCATATTTGTCCACTCCCATGTTGATAAGATTATTAAATAATTGACAAATCTCCCTTTAAGGTACATTTTGAACAGATAAAAAATATGCAATTAATTTGCGATTAATCGCGATTAAATATTTTAATGAATTGACAGCCCTAATAAAGAGATGAACAATCCCTTGGTGATCCTTCGATGAGTTTAAAGAAAATTGGGCGTAGCTGTTTTTAATTTATTTTCAGCTAGTGGTACCCTTGGTGACTAGTTAAAATATGTTGTGACAGGTAAAACCAGAAATCTAAAATCCCTACATTTGCATATTCAAACCTCTGCTGCTGCAGACAGAGCCTGTTGCACTCCTCATAACAAGTCTCCCTTCAGAACAAAGCAACCGATCCACAAAGTGACTCCATGTGAAAGTGCCCTGCAGGGAATAAGTGGAGCCGCAGTCATTTGTGTATTGGAGTGAAGCCGCGAGGAAAACACAGAGCTCACAGGGCACCTGTGTAAATTCACCCTGTCATCAAGGTCTCACCGGAGATTGTGTTGGGACCGTGCTGAACTGTGGTAGCTCGCTGTGTAACAATGCAGGGATGACTGTGTTGAAATTCACCTCCAGATGTGAAAGCGAGGGGATGTCATGTTCATGATGTTGTGGCCCGCGTTCACCACACCATCAACCCAGCAGCTCCCTGAGAGACGGGAGGTGGGACAGGATTAGTCGTTCAAGGATTTCCATCATGATTTGTGTCAGTGCAGCTGACCTGAGCTGTTAAAGCAGGTGATTGTGTGCCTCTGGAAAATGGGAACAACCAGGGATGTCTTGTTGCACACTGAGTCTTGACTTTGTGTGTGGTCAGGGAGAGTTTGAAGGCTGTGATGAACACGAGTTAAACACCTGTGGCTGCTACCAGGTGGTAAACAGACTCCTCAGTCACTGGGAGGAAGCAGGAAACAGAAAGAAATACTATTTCTTTCCTTTTAGTTTTTTGAAGTAGGGCTGTCAATCGATTCAAATATTTAATCATGATTAATCGCATGATTGTCCATAGTTAATCGCGATTTATTGCAAATTAATCACATATTTTTTATCACTTCAAATCGACCTTAAAGGGAGATTTGACATGTATTTAATACTCTTTTCAACATGGGAGTGGGCACATATACTGCTTTATGCAAATGTATGTATATATTTATTACTGGAAATCAATTAACAACACAAAACAATGACAAATATTGTCCAGAAACCCTCACAGGTACTGCATTTAGCATAAAAAATATGCTCAAATCATAACATGGCAAACTGCAGCCCAACAGGCAACATTGCTGTCAGTGTGTCAGTGTGCTGACTTGACTATGAAAGTGGGCATGTGAGCTTCACAGAAACAGCAGTTGACAAAACAATTTCAGCTCAAGGTCCACCTACCTACTTGTTCTGGAGCTTTTGACCAACTTGAGCTTTCAACCTTTAATCTCCACTTTTAACTGGACAAGATGTCTGAAAAGTGCTCCGAATAATGTTTGAACATCTACAGTTCCCTGGCAACAGAATAAACTATATATTTACTGAAAAGACCATGTGATACAGTCGAAAGCTTGCGAACAAGCGAGTAAGTTGACCCATGAGTGGAGATTGTGTTACCAATAGCTGTTTTCAAGGTCAAGAATGAACTGTGAAGCTCAAGGCAATAAGGTGTGTTCCTTATTAATTAATTACATCAAACCAAACTCTTCACATGTGTAAAACAAAAATAAAAACAAAGAAAATATTATTTTGTTGTGTTTTTTATTGATCTGCTATCATTATTTAATAAAATGATAACACTGTCCTATAATAAAATCAGCATGATTCCACTGAAAGTTGATAAACAATAATTCCTTTTCCAACATAATCTGTATTAATTAGTGACATCTAAAGTATTATCATCACTATGTTCACTCTGAACCTTGGCACTTTGTGAACAACAATGGATTATATATATTTTTTTTCATTAAATAAAATAATGTTTTATGTTCTCTCTTGTGTTTCAGGGTGAAACCAAAGGGGGAAATGGGAGTGTATTTAAAAATCGCAGCAGGCCTCCTTCTGCTTGTCCAAACCTTTCACCTGGCATCGTTTCAAAATGCAACCGACGGGCCGCAGCGGACAATTGATAAGAGTTGGCTCCGTGAGCTAGCCAAAAATACAGCTGGAAGTCAAAACGCTGTAAATACTGAAGAGGCAGACTTTAATTCGGGATCTGATGCGGATGGGGAGTCGACTAACGATTACTCCAGTGGGATAGCATCCGGCTCCATGGCAATATACAACGAAGACGAGGAGAATGTGTCCGGCCAAGATAAGCGCGTAAAAGAAACTACGAATAATCTGACTACTGTCGCTACCACCGTGCCGCCTACATTTCCCACAAATGTTACAACCAAGAAAGCTAAATCGCCAGACGCCACCGTTTCTCCAACTAACGCGACCTCAGACCCCACAACCTCACGCCAGATCAACACGACAAAAGCCGAGAAGGAATTTCACAACTCCACGATGACTCCTCAAAAATCCACGACTCGTCCGAGCGCACAAAACTCCACCCACTCTTCAGGTAGCAATCACACTGATTTACCGACGACAACCTCGGCTCCGAAGAGCAACTCTACGCAAAAATCCACGACAAAACCCACCAAAGACACAGGGTTGACTAACGCTACAGGATCTACCACAAAAACAACCGCAACAACCACAACAGCTCCAACAACCACAACGGAGCAAAAGAAAAACGAGACCTCCACCAAGTCTTCCTCTACAACGGTGATCCCATCTGAGACCACATCAGGAACGAGCCCCACGACTACAACCGCCACTGCTCCGATCACACCCGAGAAGGCCAACAAGACAGACAAAGATGCAGCCTCGGGGAGCAACTCAGAAAGAGGTACTGCTGCCGTTTCAGGTGTCACAGTATCTGGTGCACATTTCTTTGACCAGGAAACGGCTTTGTTTGTCTTCCTAGCAGCATGACATCACTTTCTAGACAGATACCTGAAGAAAAATAGCATTTCTGTGAAATTCCAAGCCCTCCTGGCTGCCTTGTGTTGAGCAATAAGGCAACACAGCACAACATCCTTTACAGATCACCTTTAGAGACTTAAAGTAACACCATGCTTCTTGCTCACGAGCATATATCACTGTTGCTTGTTTTAGACATTGCTTTTTTTCCGCCCTTTCCCTGACCCACATTTGCCTCCATCTGTTTTCCCACTGGCAGAGGACAAACGCCCCTTCTTTCAAAGGAAAAGGTTGGATTGGGTTTCAGGTGCTATCGATGTGGCCACTATGAGTGAAGGGCTTCTATTACAGCCACCTTTTTAGCAGGACAATGAACCCCTGTTTTAGTGGCAAGAAAATCTAAAAGAGGCAGTCATGGAGGGAGGTCAAAGATACTCGTGCTGCCTCTGTGCGCGGGCGTGGGACTAGTCTTTGGTGTCAACCACAAGATTAAGGAGATAGGATTGGAAAAGGCTGCTTGTCCTCTACACCAGTGCAAATCTATCTGTGTATGTATCTATCTAGTTGAAAAGCAACTTTTTACTGCTAAATATATGTGGGCGAGCTCACTGCTGTCACCATGGCAAGAGGGGGGAAAAAAGGGCTTTACAGAGTGCAAGGTTGGGATTACTGTGAAATAAAACTCACATCCCACGGACAGATGTGACAGCAGGACATAACACTAACAGATGATGCCAATAAACAGTGGGAAAACAGTTGTGAAACTGCCGGCAACACAGAAAGAAAAAAAAAACCCTGCTCCATAGTTATCATGACAGGCACAGCGTGTGAACACAGACCTGTACAAAAGCACAGACGGTTGAGTAGAGATAAACATAGAGGCTATAAATATGAGCAGAGGAAACGTTGCTGTCGCTGTTATCAATAAAGAAAAATATCTACTCTGTCCAGCTGCTTGACCAAGGCAACATATAGATGTTACATTGACATCGGGTTCTTTATGAATCGTAATCATGTTTCATCAAAATACAACAAGACTTTAAACACCGGGGACGTGAAGAATAAATGACACGAAAATGCAAAATACTGATACTGCAAATATTTCGCATCAAAACTATTCATACTGGCAGCGATGGGAATTTGCAACAGTTGTAACACTTTTTCAATAAAAGATATAAAGAAATAGAAAAGAAAGAAAGAAATAGATTTGCGCAGGCAGAGGGCCAACTACCGGGATCCTATTGACCCAGAGCAGCGTCTGCCAGTCTGTCTGAGGTAAATTGTTGTATAGCCCAAACTACTGTAAGCAATTTTAGTTTCCTTTTAGCAAAATGCTCAGAATGAATTTGCCTCTGGGAAACATGTAAGCAGTGTATATGTCTAGGGATTTTATTGTGAAAGGTAAGAACAGAAGGAATGGATCTGGTCTGCGTTGCCTTTGTCAAGGTTGAAGGGCGTAATAAAGTCTGCCGTCTTGGTTCGGACTACAGCGCCTCCGTGTTGTTGTCATGGATGTATCGGGGTTTACTTCCGGGTTATGCGGCCCAGTGATTATGCGCAGTAGTGGTTCTCCCGCTGGCCCCGCCCGCGAGCTCCTGCTCGGCCCATAGACTTTACATTGTGATGACGTCACAGATAAATAATTTTTCTCGCCTCGAGGAAAGTTTTAGAAATATAAAACCTCCATGGATCAGAAATTCATAATAGAAAGAGTCATACCTTGTTTGCAGTTCGAGGTGTTCTGTCAACAGTTTTACAGACGTCTCTTTTACAATGGGGGTCTATGGGGAAAATTGGAAGCAAGGCTGAGCGGCGGAAATGTATCCAGGTCTTATTATACATCCATGGTTATTTTACGCTATAATGTACGTATTGACTATGTCCGTTCGGCACAACGTGATTGATTGATGCCTTTATTTGTGGTGCGAAAGTTCCGAAAAGAAGCTTTTTTGCCACGTATTCACGTTCTATGTGAAAGTACTCATGACAAAAACAACAGTACGAAACATTCATATTGACGTGTGAATTAGCAGCACAAAAAAAACGCTGCTGGTGTGTGAGTCTACAGCCATGCAGCTCTGTGAGGCATAACGCTGCCTTGAGCTGCATGCTAATATGCTCCCAATGCAACCCTGTTTCCTATAAAATTATGTTCACATACAACTAAACTGCTTTCTCAATTACATTTCGACATTTTTTTTACGGTCGCAGTGTGGTTAAAGTTGTAAATTGAAACAAAACAAAACAAAAACACAACAAAATTCCTTGGTTATGTTTAGTAAAAACATTTGTTACGTTATTTAAGTTATGGACATAAATTAAAATGAGTCAACATTGATTTTTGGTTTTACACAGGACAAAAACTGTGGTCTCCTGGGTGACAGTCCTGTGTTTGTTTGACTCATCCACCACCCTGACCTCCTCCCTGCGCGGACTGTAATTATAAACATATTTGTGATACGTCAAAAACAAATGTAATCCGGCAGAAAATACGTTTCCCTCAAAATGTAATTAACAATGCAGTTTCGTTGTACGGGAACATCATTTTTAGGGACACTAGGCTGTACAATATCAATGTCAATATGCTGATGTTTAGCAGGTATAATATATAGGCTATCGTGTTCCTCATCTTAGTTTAGTGTGTTATCATGCAAACATTTACTAATTAGCCCTAAACACGCAAGGACAGCTGAGCTTGATGGGAATACCATTTGCTTATCATTAGTCAAATTGAAGTTTTGACCTGATGATGGTGCTACACGAAAAGTCAGGGTGTCATCAAAATGATTACTGAGAGGAACATAAATGTCTGCACCGACATTCATGGCAATCTATCGAACAGTTGTTGAGAAATTCCATCCAAAACCACAAATAACAACCTCATGGTGGCACTAGAGAAAAAGTCAGGGGATCACCAAAGTCAGTAGGATTTATTCTCGGGGGAACATGAATATCTGGACCAAATTTCACAGCAATCCATTGAACAGTTGTTGAGCTCTATCAGACCAGAGTGGTGGATTGACCAACAGGCCAACATGCAGCACCTTTAAAGCCTCTGAACACCCACACAGGTGTTTTCAGTTCTTCTGATCAGACCTCTGCTCAGGACTGTGTGGGCGTCTTTAGACTAATTGAGTGACATCTTCCTGAGTCTCCTGTTGGCTTTGTTGAACCTGTTAGGGCGGGACAAATAACACCTTTATCGTTGTTATTGGTAGATGAAGATCTGCGACCTAATGATTTCCAATGAAAGCTCCGGCCCACCTTGAACCTGAGCAGAAGTCTAATCAGCCAGAATAACTGAAAACACCTGTGTGGGTGTTCAGAGGCTTTAACACCTTCATGGGATTTGGACTGGGGAACATAGTTTTACTTGCATGCATTCACATTTTTTACTGAATCTATATATCAAATGCCCATGAGAGAAAATAGTAAAAAAAATATATTAAAAAACCCCAACATTCAAAGGACAGTAGCATAAGATTACAATACTACACTACACAGTATATATAACACATATTTCCACTCATATTTTACTCTGTCTGCTTTCAAATGAAAGGGAAAAATGCAACTAAAGAAAACAAGAACTGAAATACACTGCATGAGAAAAATGGTCTTTTGGTTCAACTTGCCCCAGGTTAGGGGTAAATTGATCCCAGCAAGTGGGTAAATTGAGCTATTTGTGGATAAACGGAGGCACTGAATTATTTATGTGTGAGTCCCGATAAAATACAAATGTAGCATTTCTGTGTCAAATGATATTGAAAACCGTCACTTTCCGAAACTGTCTTTTTTTCCCCACTGCTGTTGCCCTGGAATATAAATAGTGAAACAGAAGAGTAGAAAAAGTTCTTTAAATAACTTCAACAATTAAACTTTGCAGAGTTTAAACAGTTACACATTACGTTAAAGCACAAATTGTTAGAACAGAAAATGTTAGAAAATTCATACCCGTACAGCTGTCATAATGTGACAGCAGATGTTAACAGGTGCAGGTTATTAGCTTTGTGCTATATTTACATACAAATAAGTGTTATATACTGACATTTTGGAGTAAATTTCAAAGAGGTCCCTTGACCTCCGACCTCAAGATACAGACCCCCTTTACAGACATGCCCACTTTATGATAATCACATGCAGTTTGGAGCAAGTCATAGTCAAGTCAGCACACTGACACACTGACAGCTGTTGTTGCCTGTTGGGCTGCAGCTTGCCATGTTATGATTTGAGTATATTTTTTATGCTAAATGCAGTACCTGTGAGGGTTTCTGGACAATATTTGTCATTGTTCTGTGTTGTTAATAGATTTTTCAACAATAAATATATACATACATTTGAATAAAGCAGCATATTTGTCCACTCCCATGTTGATAAGAGCATTAAATACTTGACAAATCTCCCTTTAAGATACATTTTGAACAGATAAAAAAATGTGCGATTAATTTGCGATTAATCGCTATTAACTATGGACAATGATGTGATTAATCACGATTCAAAATTTGAATCAATTGACAGCCCTAGTATAAATATATACAGTATATACTGTATATATATATTCATTAATTATCTGTAACTGCTTATCCCATTCGGGGTTGCGGGGGGGCTGGAGCTGATCCCAGCTGACATTGGGCGAAGGCGGGGTGTATCCTGGACAGGTTGCGAGACTATCACAGGGCTGACACATAGAGACAGACAACCATTAACGCACATATTCACACCTACGGGCAAATTAGAGTCAACAATGAACCTGCATGTCTTTGAACTGTGGGAGGAACCCGGAGAAAAACCATGTTAACATGAGGAGAACATGCAAACTCCACACAGAAGGGCCCCAAAAATTCAAAGTTATATGGTGATAAAGTGATATAATAGAACGGGAACTAAAGTAATGTTCAGTCCCATTTCACCTGATTTAGATGCACAGCCTGCCGTCTTTAAATATTCAAATGTATTCCAGAAATTATCATGATTTTGGCTCGTTAATTGCATTAATTAGAACAGCGTAAATTAGACAAATCTGTACAGCTGACTAATTGGGATGTGTATCTACTGGAAACACGTTTTCAAAAACACATCTCAGCTATAATTATCTGACAATTAACCCTCAAAGACAGCAGTTGATGGGAATAATTTGGTTGTTGACATATTATTTATCACCCTCTCCCCCCACCCTCTCGACCCCTCTGTCCTCCAATAAAGGTTTGGCAACGGAAAACCGCGGAGCGTGGGGAGCTGTTCTGGGAACGGCGGTGGCTGTGTCCCTTGTGGGACTGGTGGCCTACATCATCCTGAAGAAGAAACATGTGAAGGGTTTCTCTCATAGTAAACTGGTTGAGGACTATCCTTCAGAATCAGGTATGTCCCGACAGCCCCTTATACAGTACATGCTCAACCTTGTCAGCCCTTTAAAGGAAAATTCTACCCTAGGACATCTATAATTACACTGTTATCTGTGATTGCTTGATCAGGATTTAATTAGGGTTGCCAACTTGATCTGACGTTTTCTAATATTAAAAAACCCTCTGGTAGGTGGGCGGGCGGCAGCTTGCAAACTCTAATGCTAAAATACATGTACATTTTACACTAGTTCAACATTTTTCTGATACATAACCCCCTGAAAAACAGCTCATTTTTTGTTTTTACACTTATTTTTTAAATGGATTAAAAAAACAAGATATGATTTGTTAATTAGTGAGCTGTAGAGGTGCCTCCAGCCTTTATGCTAAGCTTAGTTAACCAGCTGCTGGCTGTAGTTACATATTTAATGTATCGGACACAAGAGTGGTATCGATCTTTTCATCTAACTCTCAGCAAGAAAGCGAGTATTTCCCAAAATGTCAAATTCCTTTTAGCCCTTGGTCCTCTGCCTCTCTCTCTCTCTCTCTCTCTCTCTCTCTCTCACACACACATACACTCACACACACACACGGTAAGGTAAGCTCACCATGCAAAATAGGATCATGTACTGCAGTATGACAGCTTGCAATTTGTCTCATTCTTGCCATGAACTTAGAGGAAGACATAATTTTCTTGTCACAGCTCCCCTTACACGCCCTCATAGTTAACCTTTCTGTTAAGGTCCAACTGAAATTAACCTGCGCATTTCTTTTTCTGCTGCAGCATACGTATACCAACACATTCTCATGCCCATGGAGTCAAATAGAGACGCTTTGTCACGACGATATGGCCGCACAATGCACCCTTTAGCGTGCGGTGGGAGGGGCGGTGGATGGGTCCAACAAACACATGGCTTTTATCCAGGAGGCCGCTGTTTGTGTCCCGTGCGTCACGTCCAAAACATTCAGTCATTTTCACTGTACAAACGTTGTAGTTTTGATGCCAAAAATAAAGTGACGCAAGGGGAGTGGCAAAGCGTCGGTATGTGACGAGTTGAGATGAGAACGTGTTGCATATACCTACCCGTTCTCATCTCAACTTGGACACACTGACGCTTTGTCAGGACCCATTGGCGTCATTTTCTAACACACTGGGTAGCCCAGCGTGTCAAACTATGACGCTCCACTACGGTCGCAGTAAACACCTGCTTAACTTTATGAATTCAAACAAAAACACTTGCTTATAGGTTTAGGCAACATAACCACTTCATTAGTAAAAAAAACATAAAATAAGATTTAAATACCACTGACGACAAAAACATTTAAACTTCCATTGTAAATCCAAAATTACCAAGGAATACACCCGATTTGACTGTTATCAGGCCATTAAATAGGCGTTATCAGTCACTATGAGCACCATAGATGTGGGTCATTAGGGGCCTACTACACCTACTACGCTATAAAAGTGAAAGTGAAACTTAAAAGCAACACGTTCTAACATGTTGTAAAACTGAACGAAACTTCACGTTTTGAACACAAACAAAAAGGCTTCTTTGGGTTTAGGCAACAAAAATAAAACTTCTTTAGTTTTAGGAAAAAAAACAGTCAGGTTTAGGTAACAAAACTACAATTATTTATGTTTAGGCAACAAAACTACAATTTTTTTAGGTTTAGGCAAAAAAACAGGTTTATGTCCAAACTACAGTTTACATGTAGTGTAAAGCGCTTTGAGTGGTCGGAAGACTAGAAAAGCGCTCTATAAATGCAAGTCCATTTACCATTCACCCATTATGGTGTTTCATA
>CAKALU010063070.1:32971-65023 GCA_916700995.1 Hozukius guyotensis
TCCCCCAATTCCCCCCCCCCCCTTCTTCCCCTGACCCCTGACCCCCAACCCCTTAACCCTAACCCTAACCCTTACCCTCCCCTTCCCCAATTCTTCTCTCCTCCCCCCCCCTTTCTACCCCCTTGCGTTTATGAATAAATTGTTTACTAGAGCACAAAGTTCTTCATAGATCCAGCCTCTTCATTTTTCTCTTACAGTGCACCAGATTGATGCATTTAACTTTAAAATGTACAGAATTTTCTTCCAGGGGAGCATGCCCCCGGACCCCCCTAGGGTCCAACGTCCACCCACCACAGTCTCACAAAATCCTACGGAAAACACTGTATTACATCATCCAAAGCTGGATGCCCCCCACACTTCAACTCAATCCAGCGCCACTGGGCCAGACTATTTACCATGGAAGTCTGGAACATCATGAAGGTCCTCATCTTATCTTAACCTCCAGACACCCAGAGCCTCCTCACATAAAGCATGCCAAGTGTGAAGAACTGTAAGGTCTCTCAAAATACCAAACCATGACAATACACAAATCACACATTCCTTCATGTCTAGCAAAAATTCTACCACAGGAAGTCACTGGAGAGTATTTCCGAACGCTAACGGTATATAACCAACGCCATGTGGGCTTATTGAAAAAGGAAATAATGTGTTGTAATAAATAATGTTAGTAGGCTATGACATGCTCCAGTCAGAAGCACATCACGGAAGTTGACAGCACGTCTCCTAGCAACACCGGTCCTCAATTGTCAGTCAGCTGCTGCCATGGGAACGCCCCCAGAGACTTGAAGCTTAGACGTTTGTTTCCACAAATATGTCCAAAAAGTGTGTTATCCTATTTTGAAAAGTGGGAAAATATGCACAGTATCACCAGAGTTTATATGTCCTTACATAATAAGTGAGGAGAATTCAAATTTCAGTTTGACTTTAATGTCTTTAATGCGGTCGTGTTGTGCAAGGATGTTATTTTCAGAATGAAAATAGTCTCTGACAGGCCTAAAGATCAAAAGGATTTGTTTCAGTTTGTTCTTTTCTTCTCATTGATAAGCCACATTGAACTTAATGAACAAGTTGATGGGAAAAAAATATATTTGGAATAAATCATCATGTTCTTATAGACCTCAAATTCACAAGATTTACTTAATAACTGGGAGGAATGGTTGGAAGCGGTGGCATATGGCGACTGATGTGCAGCTGCTGTTTCAGCCTCTGTTGCCAAATCTGCCCAACCTGCCACAGACTAATCCTGGTAAAAGAAGGAACAGCTTGGACTCCAGATTTAAAACACCTGAACAGCTACAGCGCCTAACACTCATTTGGTGAATTTATGATACAGAGGGAGAACACCATGAATTTTAAACCTAAAACCGAACACTAAAATAATTGAATTGTCAGCTCTCGGCTTCAGTCTTGTTTGTTGGATGTACAGTCATGTTGTACTACTCCCAATTTCACATTGTTCTCCTATTTTCCTATAACTTTTAGTGTCAGTTTAACCAGTTAGCTGCAGGAGATGGGTATAAATAAGCCTACTGCTGTTTGTTACATAACAGACTTGGCTTTCTAGCTATTATTGTTATTGAAAAAGCATTTTGTGAAAAAAATACTGACAATGTAAAATCACAACAATGCTTAACCTTGTCTTGAAATTCAGTGTTGGGAAATTATATAATGTGTGGGATGTGCTTTGTTAAATATTTATATGCCAGTTGCCAATGTGATGAAAATGATATAAGCACAAATTGAATTAATTAAAAGGTAAATATATAAATAAATAACTAAGAGCCATGAATTACTTCAAATCTGTCAGATTTGGGGACATTTAAGTAAAATCAAGACTCAACACGCAACAGTAAAAACAATGTTACCAGAAGTTTGAAGGAATAGTTTGACATTTTTGGGAAATATTATTATTTATTCTCTTGTAGAAAGTTAGATGACAAGATTGAGCTGGAGCCAGGAGGTAATTAGCTTAGTTTAGCATAAAGACTGGGAGCAGGGGGAAACAGCTAGCCTGGCCAGCCAATTAGACTGTTGTCAGTCTATTAAATAGGCGTCATCAGTCGCTATAAGACCCATAGATGTGGGTCAATAGGGGCCTACTACACCCACTAGTAGGTTTTATCATCTGTTCACATGGTAGATCACTGAAAGAAGGTATGAAAGAACATGACAGCGACCTCTAGCAACCGTAGTAATTATGACAGGAGCCGAAGTGGAATTCAGGCGCTGTATTACAGACAGTGTGAAACTCCATAACAGGTGGTGGTTGGGCACAATGGGGATGATGGAAGGATGGGACACAAAACACAGGACTATCACCCAGGAGACTGGAGTCGCATCCCATGTGAGACCAACAATGTGTATTTGTGTTCGTAGTTATATTAACCCAAAACAAAACAATTTTGCGTTATTATTGCATTAACTTTGACAGCCCTAGATAAGATCATGGAACAATGATAATTGAACCCACAGTTTACTGAGGAAACTATTTTCTTATGAGGCACAAAACTTTGTGTCAGGTTATTCAGAATGATCGAGACTGGATTCTGTTTTAATTGGGCAAACTAAGTTTAGGGCAAACCCACAGGGAATTAACTAAGTGAGTAATAATATTCCCAAAAGTATACATACATACAGTATGAATGTGTGTATGTGTGTGTGTGGGGAGTTGAAGGTATTGTTTGCATTTTAGAAATACACCCACAGCTCACACTGTTGTGACATTAAAGGGATTCCTGGGGTGTATTTAAAAGCTAACTCAATAGGATATGACAGAGAGAGTGAGAAATGAGGCCAAACAGCAGGTTAACATTCTCCCTCTGTCACTGTCTGGTTGCACAGGTCGGGTCTTATACATTGCCCATGTGTCTGACGGGCTATTGTCTGTCAGTGATCTCTCCACAGTGGTTGCTGCTGCTGTTGGGTCACTGGGGTGGATCTGAAAGGTCAGCGTCCTCCTCTGACAGAGCCCGTTCTGGGAAAGATAAACAAATACGAAAGGTTTCCAAATATACAGATGAGACAGGGGAGAAATATTTGCATAGGCAGGCAATGAATACTGAAGAGCCCTGTGTGAAAGAAGCAGGCGTTTTTGCCCCCAGTTATGCAAACCAAGACACCTGTAAACTCGTGGAACGTGGCAGCGGTATTCAAAGCACGATACCTTTTTGGACAACATACAGCATCCCCTCCAGGCACAGTTGCCAGTAAAGAAGAGTTTGACTTTCACTTAGCCTTTACTTCACTAAGCCCCACTGACATTAAACTTTTATTTGACAAGATTCTGTAAATATACACAAACAACCACAGAGTATATGTACAGTAAATCTTCCAATAAAAAACGGGATTAATAGTCGGAAAATAATAGCCAGCATGCCCAGCTGATTAGACTGTTGCCAGGCTATTAAATAAGAGTTATCAGTCGCTAAGACCCATAGATGTGAGTCAATAGGGGCCTACTACACCCACTAGTAGGTTTTATCATCTATTCACATAGTAGATTACTGAAAGAAGGTATGAAAGAACACGACAGCGACCTCTAGTGACTGTAGTAATTATCACAGGAGCAGAAGCGGAAGTCAGGTGCTGTAGTCTAGACAGTGTGAAACTCCATAATGGATGGAGGTCGGGGACGATGGATGGGACACAAAACACAGGAGACTGAAGTTCGGATCCTTTGTGGAATCAACAATGTGTAGTGGTCTTTGTGTTCATAGTTATTTTAACCCAGAACACGAAGTTTTCCCCTAAACCTAACTGTTTTTTTGACCTAAACCTAAAGAAGTTGTAGTTTTGTTGCCTAAACCTAAAGAAGCCTTTTCGTTTGTGTTCAAAACGTGATGTTTCATTCAGTTTTACATGTTAGAATGTGTCGCTTTTAAGTTTCACTTTCACTTTTACAACGTATTAGGCTTAGAAGGCCCCATTGACCCACATCTATGGTCTTTATATAGTGACTGATAACGCCTATATAATGGCCTGATAATGGTCTAATCGGGAGCCGTGTCCAACACGAACAAATGGCCATTAGTAAAAGTAAAAAAACAGTCATGTCATATTCACTTCTATGCTGCTCAAGGTTTCTCTTTTAAGTGAAATACACTTTAATTCACTAATAAATTCCAGTATTTCAACTCCCTCTACTCTTAAAACAAGGGTTGGTAGTGTTTTTTGTTATATTTGTTGAAATTCTCATTACATTGCGTCAGCAATCAATAAATTAAATGCTCTGACAAAAAAATATCTATACCTACCTACCTGACTGTCTACCTGCGTGCACTCTGCCCGTGCACTCATTGCGCATAACTGGGGTTTTCCACAATCTGCTGGCTTGACAGCTGTGAGTACTAACAATAGCCATGTTCATTGTTTATGTTCATGAGGGAGTGGCTTTGGAGACAGATCAGAGGCCTGTACTACGAAGCAGGATTTAGGATTAGCGAGGTAACTTCAGGGTTAACCCTGGGTTTTCCATTCTACGAGGGTGGTTCACTTCTTACCGGGGTAGATCACCATGGTAACGTATGGTCATGGCAACATGTGGCTCAAAGGGTAGAGCAGGTTGTCCACCAATCGGAAGGTCGGTGGTTCGATCCCCGGCTGCTCCGGGTCACATGTCGTAAAGCGCTTTGAGTGGTCGGAAGACTAGAAAAGCGCTATATAAATGCAAGTCCATTTACCATATTTGTCTAATATACTGTAGTTCGCTCTGCCTGTCTGTCTGCAAGTCTGTAGACTTGTCCATGTTTGTGACAACTTTCTCTTCAACTCAAAATTTCCTGTACATTTTTACACATGATAAGCCTGCAAATAAAGAGAAAGGTTGACTAGTAATGTTAAGAATCTGCAGGAAGTGTCAATCCAGCCTGTTCTCACTCCTAGGGTGTTAAATACCGAGGCTTTGTTACAGCCGTCAGCGAGTGTTACCACCTCACAAGGCACCCTTTAGTGCCGGTATGAAAAGCACCGGGCGTTCCATTAACTGTAATGTAAACCCATCTGCGGCAACTGTGAACCAGAGTGTGGTGACATCATTTAACGAGCGAAAAGACACACCGGGCGAGCAGGAAGGGAGGTGGACGGGTCCAACAAACACAAGGCTTTCATCCAGGAGACCGCTGTTCATGTCTCGTGCGTCATGTTCCAGTCAGCTGTTTGTTTATGTCCTCTGTTCACAACGTTCAGTGTCATTTTCATTGTGCAAACGTAGTAGTTTCAAGCCCAACCATGTAGTTCCTTCCTAACTATAGTGGTCTTGTTGAATATGGGATGAGAACGTGTCGGGTTGAAGGTGTGTGGAACTATTATGGGAATTGTGTGAGGTCACCATTTACTCCATGTACTAATATGAATAATAACGTACAAGCTAACAAAGTTAACAGGAAAGAGAAGAGGCCCAATCAACCAAAATAATTCAAGTCACATATGTGGGTTTACTACGGATGTGTTGGGCCTTTAAGGTTAGAGAATGATTGTGGTCTAGAAGAAACTATTGTTGAATGTCGGTAGGAAATGGAAACTGACCAGTGGTGTCAAAGTCCAACATTTTGTTGACCCATCCATCCACCCTGACTTCCTTCCTCTGTTTGGCTCGGTAATAACATCTACAATACTTCCTTCTTTGCTCCGGGTGGACAAGAGTTATACTGTGATCCCGACTGCTATAAGGGCTTGTTTTGCTCAAATGACTGATCATTTTGTGGGACGACAGTCACAACGAGACTGTTGTTGCACTGATGGAATTAGTGCTGTGGAAATTAACTTGATGCTGATTTTCAGCAAGATAACAGGTAAACATGAAAGAGGTTTTGACTTTGCATTAACTGGGACTGTTTGAAATAAAGCCTTGGGGCTCTCTGCTAAAGCTGGAAACAAAAATGTATGGTATGACAAAAATCAATACATTAAAGACGCGCAGTGAAACTAAACAACATGACAAGAAAAGCACAAAACACTTTGAAAAAGAATCTTCCTCGAGGCTCTTTGCGAGGTTTCTAAATTCTCCAAGTGACACGTCGATCCAGCAGCTTGAAGTAACTTTATAGTGTCCGACTATAAAAGGTATTTTTAAAGCTTGTCTATCCAACTATGCAAAAACTGCGAAGGCAAACAGATAATGGGAACACATCATGTGAATGTAGCATTAACCAGATTTTGGACAAGTGTAATTCCAAAGATATGACAGTAAGTGGGCCAAGAATGGACTTATAAATAAAACTACAGCAATGGTTGTTCTACAAGGAGAGAGTGCCAGCCAACTCTTGCATAAAAAGGTACAGTGATAAGTGCGCTTTCAATCCTGTAAAAAGCTGTATGGCCCCATAATGAAGCCTATAGCAGCCAAAGATAATGCCTTAATGCTTTCATCAAACCCATATAATCAATCGGGCATAAAAAGAGACGATAATAGGGAAAAATGGGTCCTCTCTTTAGTTGGTCTGGACATCATTACATTAGTTTTACCTGCTTTCAGGACAGGTTGGACCAGGTTTCACACGATGGAATGTTAAAAAGGTCAAAGGCTAGACTGAAGCAGGTTTCAGACTAGGTGATTAAAGCTGAGGCCAGCTTGTTGCAGAGTAGATCACTTGGCTCAGTTCCAGTCGCTGTACAGCATGAGTCCCCACGAGGGACATCAGCTGATGTGGATGTGAGTCGCCCTGCAGGGACCAGATCTAACTAAAGAGAACATGATGTGCTTTGTTTAAGTGCTTTAAGTAATGTCTCATGTCTTTATATGCAAATTGGGAGTCACACTTCCAAGTCTTTCAGGTTTCAGGTTTTTGAATGCAGTCGATGTTCATTGATGACATAACATTAGACTGTAGCCTTTACTATGAATGAGATGGCAACCAGGACTCTGAATAAAATGTTTAGATGTTCAGGCTGTTCTCATACGCCGTTTGCAGCTATATCTGCAAAAAAAGCAATGCACTGTAATTGCATTTGTGTAAATCCCACGAAATCAATTTGTATGTAATCTACATATTTGTGAACCAGGAAGCATAAAGAGCATCAAATGCCACGTAGGGAGGAGGAGGTCTGGGTGGATCGATGGGTCACTGGACTTTCGTCCAGGAGACCGGCCTTCGTACCCCGAGTGAAACCAGAATTAGTTATTTTAACCCAAACCAAGCAGTTTTGTCGCCTAAACCTAACCAAGTTGTTTCCTGTGAAGACGGAAGTTTATTTTGAAAAGACAAAATTGACAAGTGTGTCACATGTTGCTGGACTTTCGAAGGAAAACGCATGAAAAATGAGGAATAACTTTTTGTAAAATATCATACGAACCGTGGTATGAGGATACGTCGAAATGTTAAACGACAACACAGTCTCATCCAAACTCATCGCATACCGCCCCTTGGCGTCACGCTATTTTCGGCATCAAAACCACTATAGTTACCCTTGGCGTCACTTCAGGATTAGGCAACAAAACCTCTATAATTAGGTTTGGGAAAGAACTACATGGTTGGGCTTAAAGCTACTACGTTTGTACAGTGAAAATGACACTGAACGTTGTGAACACGGGACACGAACGAACAGCTGATTGTAACGTGGCGTGGTCTTGTGTTTGTTGGATACATCCACCTCCCCTCCCGCCCAGCCGGTGTTTCTTTTGGCTCTCTAAGACTACGTCATCGCACTCCTGGCGCATTTTCTCGGAGTGTTTACTGTTGCCGCGGATGGGTTTACATAATAGTTAATGGAACATCCGGTGTGTTTCATACTGGCACTAAAAGGTGCCATGTGCAGCGGTACCTAATGCACACAGCCTACTATTAAATTAATCGCAAACTACCTTGAAAAGCAATTAATCGGTTAGTAACAATTAATCGGTTAGTAATAATTTTAAAGAAAACAAAGTAAAAATTCTCTGATTGCAGCTTCTTAAATGTGTATTTTCTGGTTTCTTCACTCCTCTATGACAGTAAACTGAATATCTTTGAGTTGTGGACAAAACAAGACATTTGAGGACGTCATCTTGGGCTTTGAGAAACACTGATTCACCATTTTCTGACATTTTATAGACCAAACAACTAATCGATTAATCAAGAAAATTATCAACAAGTTAATCGACAATGGAAATAATCGTTAGTTGCAGCCCTATTTTGGTTCACTCTCATAGCAGTTGTTTTGGCCGCAGCAGGCAGCTGTTTTCGGTGAAAAAGCTCTTAAAACCCACTGTATGCTACCTGTCTGGCACCAAACAAAGTTAGCAATTAGCTGGTGAATGTAGCTAAGCATTTAGCAGCTAATGAACTAGATGTTTTCCTCAGGAGTTGGGGGAGACCAAAACAGAGCTAAAAGTAGACTGACTATTGGACTGACATTCGCAAAGACACCAGAAACATGATCCATAATGAATGCTTATGTTGGATCTGCAGGATTTGTAAATACACAACTGTTTGCTAAAAAATGTTTCATAAAAGGTGATGCTAATATGTCAGTGTTGTGTTTCCACAGTTTCCACTGCCCCCAATGTTACAATCAGTAATAGGTGGACCCATACGCAGAAGCAGACTCAGAGTGCAGAGTGTAGAGTAAATAAAGGATTTATTGAAGGGACAAAGGGCGATGAGGATGGTGAGAAATTGAGCTGAGCTGAGCTGAGCTGAGCTGAGCTGGGCAGGCTGGTGAGAGTGAGAGTGTGGTTGGTGAGGCAGGTAGTGATCCCGGAGACACAAGGAAAAGTGTAAAGGGTAGGTTCAAGTAAATCAGCAGCATGAAAAAGTAACTCTGATTGCACTAAACAGAGCGGCCTAAGAATGACTAACTACCACAGTGGTTGCAACAATGTTCTGATGAAGAGTGACTGAAGAACCGGGGCTGATGTACTGCAGAGTGATGAGCTTGATGGAAGGCAGGTGTGGGTAATCAGCGGTAACTGGAAGCCAGGAGGGAGCCAGGAGAGGAGAGGAGCGCCACGCCCACGGAACACAGACACAGACAGACCGACAACGGAACGGAGGGGGAGAAACACAGGGAAACGCAAGGAAAACCAGGAAAGCACAGCCGTGACCATGACACCCAAGTGCCCCCTCCTCAAAAAATCAATTAATCCAGGTTTAACCAAGTTTTTTATTACGATGGAATATTAGGGCCATTGCAGGTAAAACAAATAATAATTACAGAGCCCGGGGGAGGGGGGTAATATCCTCAGACAACCTCATAATTTCCAAGATTAAAGTCGTAAATTTACGAGAAAAATACTCGGATATACTCTGAGATGATAGTGGCAAATTTACGGGAAAAAACTCACAAATTTCCAAGATTATTAAGACATAAATTTACTAAAGCTGTCAATCGATTAAAAATATTTAATCGCAATAAATCGCGTGATTGTTTATAGTTCATTGCATTTAATCGAAAATTAATCACACATTTTTTATCTGTTCAAAATGTACCTTAAAGGGAGATTTGTCAAGTATTTAATACTCTTATCAATGTGGGAGTGGGCAAATATGCTGCTTTATGCAAATATATGTGTATATTTATTAGTGGAAATCAATTAACAACACAAAGCAATGACAAATATTGTCCAGAAACCCTCACAGGTACTGCATTTAGCAAAAAAATATGCTCAAATCATAACATGGCAAACTGCAGCCCAACAGGCAACAACAGCTGTCAGTGTGTCAGTGTGCTGACTTGACTATGACTTGCCCCAAACTGCATGTGATTATCATAAAGTGGGCATGCCTGTAGAGGGGAGACTCGTGGGTACCCATAGAACTCATTTTCATTCACATATCTTGAGGTCAGAGGTCAAGGGACCCCTTTGAAAATGGCCATAACAGTTTTTCCTCGCCAAAATTTAGCGTAAGTTTGGAGCGTTATTTATCCTCTTTCATGTACGAGTTTATAATCTTAAAAGTTCAGAGTTTTTTTTGTTCGTAAATTTGTCACTTTAATCTCATAGAATATCCATTTTTTCCTCTCTTAAATTTACAACTTTAGTCTCTGATTTTTTCTCTGAATATTACCCCCCTCCCCCAGCTCTGTAATTATTATTTGTTTTACCTACAAGAGCCCTAACACACCGTTGTAGTTTATTGATATTGGACTATACAAATAAAGTGTGATTCTAAAATGAAAGCCACCCAAGTCATCTCCTGCTGTTCCACCGCAGCCTCCTCCTGTGCTCTTCAACAGAGCTGCCTATTTACAGCTCAGAAGGAAAGGCAGAATATTGCCCATCACGTTCCTCTGAGCAGCTTGTGCACCATAATCCAAGTGTTTTGCCGACAGATGTTTGCGGTGTGGGTATAAATGTCCAATATTTACATCATTATAGTTGGAAATCTTAGATTCAAAGCGAGCCAACTGCCAACAGCACTCTGGAGGAAGTCATGAGACTGTGTACGGAGGATTACTGTTTGTGAGGGAGGTTCGAGGAAACAGGTGGTAGTCTGACATGAAAACAGCACCGTGTCGTCGGGGTGGTGCAGGCTGGGTGGATGCTTCTGTCTTCAACTGTGATTACCTGGAGTCCACTGCAAAGTATGTACACGTTATAGCCACTTTTGATAAAAGTTAATGACAGGAGTGCTTACTGATGATCTGAACAGGAAACACCAGTTTAACTTGGTGGCAACATTAATCATTTACTTTGCAGCAGAGACTAAGTATAATGTTAAAGAACAGGGTGATATGCAGAGTCAGCAAGTGAAACACTAATGAACAAAGGCAACTGAATTAATTCAATTTAAATTTAAAGTGGATGGATTTTAAGGGGAAGTATTAACAGGCAGGATGGTCACCGGTCGACAGCAGCAGCAGCTGCAGCTCTGTGTATTTAAATGCGGGTAAACCTGCTGTTTTGGAGGCTTTCCAGCTCAAATGCTGCATAACGGCCGGATTAGAGGGAGAAAGGAAGTCATTCTGCAGCGAGGAGAGTCAATCAAGACCTATTGTTGTCCCGTGTTTTGAGTTGAATTAATCAGAAACTGATAAAAGGACGTCCAGCTACAGTCTTAATTCTATTATCTCATTCTGTAAAAAAAAGATGAATAATTGTTATTCATTACAAATTTCCTTCTTGACCTTTGGAAAAAGCAGTTGACAAAATAATTTCCCCTCAATGTTTTGTCGCTGGTTTAGAGCATTAACTCATATCACATGATTTTAATCAGATGGAGTTTGCCCAGTTGTCAGTCAAATTTAATTGAATTAACTTTAAATCTCAACTTTGAAGCTAGCTATTTTGGGCAGCGTCATTCACATCTTGTCAACTTTTTCTTCACAAAGTGAAGACAGTGAAGAAAAGACTGCTAATATGGCAAACATGGGTGTAGACGAAGCACAATGTAACATATTTAAAGCTACTACGAGGAACTTTAATGTTGATTTTAGTGCTCCTTGTGGACAAAAGCGGTATTGTTTCCGAGCACCAGAGTCCCTTTAGAAAACCTCTCATTTTACTGCAGCGGGGTCTGACAGTCTGTCCCACAAAGTCCTGGTTCACACATCTGGAGGTCAGAGGTCAAGGGACCCCTTTGAAAATGGGCATGCCAGTCATTCCTCGCCAAAATTTTGCGCAAATTTGGAGCGTTATTTAACCTCCTTTGCGACAAGCAATGGATTCCTTAGCTTTTTTAGTTTCATGTGACGCCAGTATCTTCACTCTAGCTTTAAAACTGAACAGGCTACAACCTCCGAAATATAGATTGCGTTAATGCCTTAATTAAAAATTAAAATGATTTTGCGTTAAGGCGTTATCGCATTTATTTTGACAGATATATATATAAATATATACTCAAGATCAGTTATTAAATAGAACTTGAGGTGAGATTGTTTTCTCAAGAAATCCTTTGTTTCTACATGTTTTCTTTAAAATCTGTCAGTGTTAATAGATGCATGAACAAGGTTAATATCTGTATAATATCACTGAACACATTACTCACCCAGCACTGATTACATCCATCACCGAGTGTGAATACTGTACATATTAAATAGGAGATAAAAGCAACCTCCTTCATTTCAAGCGTGGCTCTAGAGAGACTGTAAGCCTCCCCCACTACTGAAAATGTGTCCAAACCAACTAATTTACACCTTGAAATTAATCAATGTGAGTTCACTCGTGAGATTGCGGTTGTCAATTGTGTTGACTTGCTGCTGGCTCAGTGGTTTTGCACTTTTCTTTTTCTTTTATGTGTCGTCCTCCTGACAATGTTTGTGGTTCTGGCAACTAAACAAGCAACAGAATACAGAATAAAACAGTCAAAGTGCCCAAAATGTTATTCCTCTGCCTCCACCCTCTAGCACACACACACACACACGCACACACACACACACACGCACACACACACACACACACACACACACACACACACACACACCCTGAAGATCTGAGACATGAGAACTGCAAGGCAGGCATAAAATCCGCCTCTGGTCCTCTTCATCTTCGCTCCTCTCCTCAGCAGCAGCTGAGTCCTATCTGAGCAGCTGTAAAAACAAAAATGTTCTTTTTTTTTTTTTTTTATCTTTTAACTAACTTTAAGCACAATTTGTTTCTCTGCAAAATAAACAAAAAAAACCCGATTGAGATTAATGAGCAATTTTGTGAGGAAAATAAAAGCAGGGCCTCATTTCATTTTAGGTTAAATGGGGTCAATATTTGTTCAGTGTTCTGCGTCTTGATACTCTGAACTTATGGATTTTCATGGGTTCTTGAACATTATCTTCCGTGCGTAATTGCGGTCCGAGGAAAGCTTTCAGACCATTTTATATATATTCAGTCTGCAGGAGTTTGGGTATGTGTGACCAAATGTGTTGATGCTGATGCTTCATGGAAACTAGTAATGGGACATGTGGCGTCTTTACCATATTTAAAGCAGCGGTGGGTAGAAATGGAGCAAATATGATTATAAAAGGGGATTTTTTTATAAAACGGTCTCTATATCCTGACAGTAGTACATGAGACAGGTAATCTGAAAAAAATCATATTCCTTTGTGTCCTCCGGTGCTCCTAACGGCATCTGCAAGATTTCACAGACCAGAGGAAAACAACCAATCAGAGCCGAGCTGGAGCCGGCCGACTATGATCGGAGTTCGCGAGTGATTGACAGCTGCTCAAACAGTCAAACTAGGTAGCGCTGATCAAATATGAATCAATATTCTGTTACTGTAATGCCTATTTCTCTCCTCAAATGTTTTCAGAAACATCTTGTAGTGTACTTTTTGGCTGTAAAATGAGAAAGTTTGTGACCCGGCAGCCATGTTGAGAACAGTTAAGGAGCAGAATACCAAGCACCGCCCACCAGCCGGAGCAAACTTTCTCATTTTACAGCTAAACAGTACACTACAAGATGTTTCTGAAAACATTTGAGGAGAGAAATAGGCATTACAGTAACAGAATATTGATTCATATTTGATCAGCGCTGCCTAGTTTGACTGTTTGATCGGAGTTTGCGAGTGGTTGACAGCTTCCTCCGTTGAATGAACAGCCAATAGGAACGCTCTCTCTCTAAAATGACCTGTGATTGGCCAAAGTCTACCGTCACGGGCTAGATTTTTTAAAGCCTGAAAAAAGAGCCATGAGGAGGAGCAGAAGTCTAGTTTTCTCTCAGAACACTTGAATTACAATATGCTGAAAGGAATTTCTGCCCAAAGATGCCAAAAATATTCAGCCTACTGCAGGTTTAAGAGCATAATGTCATAAATACAAACTCATCCGGGAAGAAAACAAACATGTCTGTATGAGAGGTTTGAGTTAGACAGGACCTGAAGGTTGGCTCAGCAAGATTTGCACCGGAGTAAATGTCTTAGCAAAGGAGAATTATATCCTCGTATCGGCACTAACAAAATGTGATGCATGGAAGGCGCATACCTCAGCATCTCGTGAACAGCTCAATGAAAAATATCGTACAGAGAGAACTCACTGGGGAAAATGTAGAGCAAAAGTAATCAATTATCACACCTCCCAACCCATTCCCATTGCAGAGGCCCCTTGATTATTTAAGGGAATTAGCTATCGATCAGCTAAGTGAGTCAGCGGGACAGCCACCAGCCTGCTAGCCGGTCAGCAACACCGCCGTCGACTGCGCCCCCCCCCTCCTCCACCACTCATCAGCCTGCTCAACACACAGGCCGGTTTAAACACTCGCCTCTTCCCAATTGGCACCTGACTGGAGATGACTGGGGAGGAATGCAGAAATTAACAGGTACTAATTATGCATGGGAGGCAGGCAGGGCTCAAATCAAGGTCAACAAACGTCGAGGAGGCATGGAAATCTCACGCCATATGCCCGTCTGTGTGTGTGCTGAGCCGAGTCTCCGCATGCTCCCGGCTCATTATCGCCATTATCATCCAGGACGTCTGCGTTTACACCAGAGCATTCAGCCGTGGGGTTCAGTCATTAAAGGAACGCAATATGCTTTACACAAGTGACTCTCGTCCCACTCTCACTGAACAATTTACAACAATACACAGCTTCACGCGAAGGGGCCGTCGTCCTCGGCAGATCCCATTATGTGTCCGAGCTGCTGCCAGTGGGAATCTTCTGGGAAGCGACTCGCAGCGCCTCTGTTGTGATGCTTTTTTATTTGTGGGCATCGAAAAAATTCAGTGTTTTTGAGAATAGACATTATTATTACAAAGACAATGCAATATTTACAATGAACCTCTGTGATAACGATATGTGGAAGAGACAATATTAGTGACTGACAGTTTCATTAGTGTAACTTTGTTGATCATAAAACACACAACATCAAACTATCCTGTAGTGGGCCATGGACGGTAAGTTATTTTAATGTGAATGTTTGCAGGATAATAACTTTCAACCTTCACAGTATTCTGACTACCACAAACAGTTTTCTTAGTTTCAATTAGCGGTGTTGTGGAACAATGATTTTCTCAGTTTTTCTGACATTGATTAGGTGCTTTAAGCTCTTTCTAGTTAATGCTAATCGTCATGAATCATGAACAATAACGTTTCACATTAACACTGGATCCAATGACTATGTGTAGTGTGAAAGGGGTCGCTGTTAGTGAACACCTGACTGCAGCTTCTAGAGCTTTTCAGCCTTTTTTATTTAGCTCTCATCCCCCCCAAAATGCCAACTCGTCACAGACTGACGCTTTGTCAGACCCCTCAGCGTCACTTTTCGGTCGCCGTAAACACGTACTTAATGTTGTGAATTCAACAAAAACACTAGGTTTATGAAACAAAAGCACTAGGTTTATGCAACAAAAGCACTAGGTTTATGCAACAAAAGCACTTAGTTAGGTTTATGCAACAAAACCACTTAGTAAGGTTTAGGAAAAAAACAACATGGTTGGGCTTAAAATTACTGCGTTTGTAAAGTGAAAACGTGACTGGACGATGTGAACAAGGAACACAAACGATCAGATGATTGTAAGTGAAGATGAAACGTAACGCACAGGACACGAACAGCGCTCTCCTGGATGAAAGCTCTGTGTTTGTTGGACACATCCTCCACCCCTCCCGCCCTCCCTACGTGTCTCTTTTGCTCTTTATAGTAGTTTGTAGTCAATGGAAAGCCTGGTGCGTCACATACAGATGCTAAAGAGTGCCTTATGCGGCATTATCGAACGCCAAAGGCCGTTCACGCCCTGGGGATGAGAACGGCTGAAAATGCATATTCACATCAGGAAGTGGGACTGCAAAGTTCATGTGTGCGTTCTTGTGGAATAGGTGGTGATGGAAGCTTAAGGTGACCTAGTGACTTATTATGTGGTCTTTAACGTAACAATGAGTTAACTTACTGTCGTACTATTGGTACCATTCACTCATGCTGCATCTCTTTTGTGGGGCAGTTTATAGTCTGATTCTGTTGAAATCAGCTGAAATCATGCAGGTTTGCCAGAAACTCCTTCAGCTCAGACTCTGGCAGCGACCAGCCCACCGCGGACAGACCCAGATCCGGCTTCACTGCCGCCTTCGACCTGGGCGAACCAGCCAGGAGCAGATCTTTGCTTCATTGGTTGGAGCCACGCCATATTGCTGTAGCAAAGGGAGGCATGGGAGAGCCAGAACCAGGATATCAGACCCTGCTGCAGTAAAATGAGAGGTTTTCTTAAGGAAGTCTGGTGCTCAAAAACTCTACTGCTTTGTCCACCAGGACCGCCAAAATCAGCACAATATGAAAGTTCCTCATAGTAACTTTAAATAATTACACATTATTTTCTACACCAGCACATATTTCCATGGTGACAGGCAGCAATTGTTTCCTAACATGTTAGTCAGAGCAACTTTCCAAGCTGGAGATTTGAATGTTTTTCAGACCCCTAATGGCCAATACCTAATCAGTGCAGCTTCAACCACGTTCATGGCCCAAGATGCTTTGATACTCCCGAGCAGAAATATCTGAGACAGGCAGCAGCCAGCCTCCATTTATCATTTGAATGATGAAAGCTCGTCCTGTGTGGCAAAGGCCCGCTCCCAGACGACACTCTGAGCTGATTGCAAAGCAGCCACCGCAGCAACATGCTGACGCTATGAGACGAGCGTGATGTCTCCTTGCGCGGCCACATATCCCCAGCATTAGGCATTTCACGTGAGGCAGTTGCGGCTAATTAGAGTTTGATAGTTTTATTTTTGAAAATCACCCTGCTGTATCCGGGCCGCAGAGCTCAAATTTCACAGATGAAGTGCATGACAAACATGATTACAGCTGCTACCATAGGTGGTCATCAGACACTAAAATCACTTCCTTTATGACACTCGCCCAGCATGAGGGGAAATAAATACACACTGGTATCGAGGTGCTTGAGGTGGTTTGAGGTGCCACACAGTTAAAAATCAGTGTTCACACCATGCCTCTATTGATAATTGATGTCCTGCATTATTAGCTCCTTTCAGTGCCATTAAAGGATCCTGGATGTCAGTGGTGTGTGTCTCTGGGTCCCACTGCTCCCATGGTGCGTATCACGCTGTGGCTGAGACGAGGAGCTGATTAAAATCTGCCACAGCCCAGTGCACCGAGGACACTCGCAGTTATTTGGGGCCCCGCAATGCAGAGTACGATACTCCCTTTTCCCCTTTTCTCTTGCCGCCATCAAACCGATTGCAACCTCGTTTGCTACTTTCTCTTCCTACTGTATTCGTGTGTCACTGAAAGGAAAGAAGGGGAAAGAAACGTCTTTGAAGGACTTCAGTGAAGTGAAGAGGCTGAATCTATTTTGGTGAGAAAAAAAAGGACTAAAGACAGGTATATCTAGACACACAGGCAAACACCGGAGCAATTCTTCTTTGGACAGGATGTGATTACATGCTACATTACAATGCAACTCATTACTGCTTATGGCGAATTAATTACATGCCTCTCAGCTGAACTAAATTAAAACCTGGCTGCTTGTGATACTCAACGGAAAGACTGATGAACAAGGCTGTTTTTGGTAATTCACGATGTAGAAACTAAAGGCTGGTAGACAAGCTAAAGGACATATTAGATACACTCTGTGAAAAAAGTCTTATTTACTTACTTTTTCAGAAAAATGTTGCCAAAAGTCTTCTGTCTTCAGTCTCCTGCAGTTTCCCCCAATATTTTCTACATTTACCCAAATCACAATCTCTTTTTTTAACTAATTTTATATTTGTCTTAAAGCAGCATTACTTTATTTTTTTGGAAAATAGGGGACAACAGAACATCCTGTAAACAATGACAGCGCAAAATTAGCATTCATTTGGAGTCATGTTTGTGACCACCAATATAAGTATTTTTCCTCCTTTTAGTTCTGGTCTGGTCTCATCTTCTGAGGGTGATATCTGTCATTATAAATGCTAAATGCTCCACTATGTCCACTAGCTCAGTGTTTCCCAAACTTTTTTTCTGGGGACCCAATTTTTAAAAACTTGAGCAAATTTGTGCGTAAATGAACATAAATGACCATTTTTTTACTGCCATTTCCACATCTTCTTATTATATTAGAGATATACGTTTGATAAATCACAACTTTGTTTTATGCATATGAGTTAACAGGCCCTCGTTTTTTTCCTCTCATCAGTAAAACAAGCAGAATATACGCTAGCCTTTCATATTAGATTCGATGTTATAAGTAAGCTACAATTATCAGAATAATACGAACATTCATGCTCCCTCATGTGGCTCAAAGTTGTACTGCAGATATAATTGTTAAATAAAAGAATTTTGGAAGAAATTCTGCAAATTTATTTTATCGACCCCAAATAAAACCTCCTGACCCAGTCTTTAGGAATAACTACACAAGCTAGTTGCTAACTTTGTCTGTCCAATGTTTGGTGCTGGGTAGGAAGCATACTGTGGGTTTATTGTATTTTTCACTGAAAGCTGCTGCAGTTGGAAATTACACAGACGAGAGAGGTGTGAGAGTGAAGTAAATCAGTAAAGTTTGGAGCTGAAAGACACCAAAATTGGGGTAATTTTAACTATTGTTATAACATTGATTGCTGCAGCTTTAAGGCATTACTCATTAAGTGTTCCAATTGCAGTGCAATTGCAAAATGCAAGCAAAAACTCCTTGTTGTCATATTTGCTATTCAAAATATGACGTTTCCAAGAATGTGTGAACAACAGTAAATTCCCACATAACATGTAGAAATGTTTCTTTTTCTGTCTGACGTTTCAAACATAAATTATGAGCAAATAACTGCAAACTAGTAGTAAATATGTCTGTATTAAATATGATCTGTAACTGTGAAGTGCCTGATGTGCAGGTGACACTGAGGGCAAACACACACAGTAAACAGTATATATCCATACATCTCTTCCACTGTCACTAACCCTAACCCTAACTGCATGTAGCTGGGGTCAATAAATCAGCATCCTGTTAAAGTTTCAACAGCACTACAAACAATCAGCATAACAAGGGACAAATTCTGGTGGCAATGTACCTTAAATTTGGTGTGTAACACATTTATGGTACTTAGAGGAGCTTCAGAGCGACTGTATTAATCGCTCATGAATACTCATGAATTATTTTGTGGCACACCCTCAGGACAGTGTGCCAGTTTGAACAAAACTATTCAAAATAAGACTAAAATGAGTCCTGCTAATTGCCATTTTAACTTGAAAAACATGTCCTTAGTACGGCTTTATTAACCGTGGAGAACGTTTTCACAGCTTTGTGAGAGCTACTGTACCTGCATGCTGACTGAACTCAGCTTTAATTATGTGTTTATTCACCAGGTCATTCATGTCACAGTGGGGGAACAAAGTGTATACAGCGAGTGAAGGTTTTGAATTAAATAATACAAATAATAAATTAAATAATAATAAAATGACATGAACACATGGTACTGTATTCATATGTGTCAACATTTAATATATCAAATATAAAGGTTTTAAATTAAACTCACAATGCTTTCATATATATGCAAACATGTGCTGTAATCTACATTCCTCTTTATATTGAACACTGGGGAAAAAGCTTACATCAGAACCTAAAATGCATTTATTTCTCAACCACATATCCTACATTTACACCAAACTAAATTAAATAAATGTTGCTCTCCTGGTATTTCTTTTGTCATCTCTTTCTTTGCTCTTGTATTTAAAGCCGCATTGAATCCTTTTTTGACCACTTGGGGGCAGCGTAACAAGCTGTAAACACATCTGACATATTACTGCCATATAAAGTTTTCAAAAGAATTGCTTATTACACATCCAGCAACTACAGAGCAACATTAGCATTCATTTGGAGTCGTGTCTCCCTAATGCTTTCAATATTTACTCTTCTTTCAGCTGTTTTGGTCTCAGCTAAAGAGTCAACATTTGACTGCTGCTAAATGCTCCATTATGTTCACCGTTTGGTCTGCCAGTTGGTGCTTGGCAGGTAGTGCACAGTGGGTTTACCTGAACTTTTTTGATAAAACTCAGCGTCTGAAAATTAGCTTGCTAAGAATCAGAATCAGTTTTATTTGCCAAGTACATACATACAAGGAATTTGATTCTGTGTTTTATGTATCTCTCTATATGTGCTTACACAGAAATAGAAATAACAGCTCGGGACAATGACAACAAAGCTGGACAAACAAACGTGAGGAATAGACAGGACTGTTATGTGCACAAGTAGTGAAAAAATAGGTGTATATATAAATATCACGCAAGTAAATATAAAAAGCACAAATCACCAACAGTAAAATAACAAATAAATAGGGCTGTCAATCGATTACAATATTTAAATGCGCTTAATCACATGATTGTCCATAGTTAATTAATTAATCGCGATTAATCACAAATTAATCACACATTTTTTATCTGTTCAAAATGTACCTTAAAGGGAGATTTATCAAGTATTTAATATGCTTATCAGCATGGGAGTGGGCAAATATGCTGCTTTATGCAAATGTATGTATATATTTATTATTGGAAATCAATTAACAACATAAAACAATGACAAATATTGTCCAGAAACCCTCACAGGTACTGGATTTAGCATAAGGGGAGACTCGTGGGTACCCATAGAACCCATTTTCATTCACATATCTTGAGGTCAGAGGTCAAGGAAGTACTTTGAAAATGGTCATGTCAGTTTTTCCTCACCAAAATTTTGCGCAAGTTTGGATCGTTATTTAACCTCCTTCGCGACAAGTTATTATGACATGGTTGTGGATTCCTTCATATGATGAAACGTTAAAGAAATTAGAGGTGTTAAAACAAATTTGCATTAACGTGTTATCGTGTCTATATACAAGTCAAGAGCAGAGTTCGCAGGCCTGAAAACAAAAACATTGAACCAAAAGAAATGAAATGTTTCAGATTGCACATAGTTATTTGGTCCATTGTTAATATAAAGAAATAACGAGTGCAGTTTTAATGTCAAACTATGAGATGTGTTTGTGTCCTTGTGTTTGGAGGTCATTTTGTTCCACAATATACAGTATTGTATACACTCGTGTCCACACTGTGTCCCATTAGTTGCTGCCCTCTGAGCTGCATCCTCCTCTTTGTTTGCCTCCGTCGAGCAGAGAAGACAACATCTCCTGTGCACATTTTGCACGCCGGCGTAGCAGAAACACAGGCTTTCCATTCTAAATCTGTATCGAGCTCTTTGTGTGCTTTGCTAACCCAGCCAGTGGTACGCTGCTGTCAAGGCAGAGCCTGTTACTGCTGGATTGTACACGCTTTCTCCAACATCCAAGACTCCTCTATTTCCATAGCAACCAGAGCATCAAATTTGGTTTGCAGAGATCAACACGAAAACAACACAAGAATAAAAATAAAAACACAACATATGCACTGTGTGTCAGAGAAGATTTAAGCAACATGCCTCCACAAGACTCTTATGCATCATGGTGTTTATTTAAAATCAAGAAGAATCTGTAGTATGTGTGCAGAGCTTTTTGTTTATGTTGTGTTTTCCTACTTTTAAAGTCACATTTAAATGAAGAACATGGACTCTTTAACACTGTCAAGGTTATTTTCCATACTACAGTATATCATACACATACTGCATTTCAGAATCAGAGTCAGGTTTATTTACCGAGTATATACATACATGGAATTTGAGTCCGGTTTTATGCAGCTCTCTCAATGTACTTACAAAGAATATAAATCACAGCTAAGAACAACAATGAAATAAGAATACAATAATAAAAATAAAAATAAAATGTCTACATACAAGTGTTCTGGAGGTTGTAAACAATACTAATAGTGCAAAGAAATAAATACTGGATGGATATACAGTATGTACATGTGGAGATGTCTATGTACACTGAGTAGGATTTATATTGACAGTAACAGATATGTACAGATTACATTATGTACACAAAGTGACAGATGATATGTACATATTACACAACAATGTGTATTAAACTATTATTATATATATATTAGACTGTAAATTATAATCTAAAAATTTGCGAAAATGTGCATTAAAGACTGTGAGAATTATAATCTATAATGGCAGAAGTGGATATTTGGTGTTAGAGTGTTATTAACAGTGTATGACTGATTAAATGTTCATCAGAGTGCCATCTGTGCCTGGAGCCTTCCTGATCTTCTGTCTGTTAAAGTCTTTCATTTAACCCCCAGTCTGTAAATTAATACAATCACATACACGTATGAAAACTTAGATTTCTTAATGAAAACTAATGTAATTGAAAATATGGGCCTGTTCATTGGCTTTGTTTCCAAATGTTATTGAGCCTTTAGTTGCATCAGAAACATTAATAACTTGTTGTCTTGTGTTAGTCCATGTATTAAAGGGGGCATATTATGCCCATTTTCAGGTTCATACTTGTATGTGGGGTTTCTACTAGAACATGTTTACATTGTTTAATGTTAAAAAAAACACATTATTTTTCTCATATTGTCTGTCTGAATATACCTGTATTCATCCTCTGTCTGAAACGCTCCGTTTTAGCGCCTGTCTCTTTAAGCCCTCCTTCTGAAAAAGCCCAGTCTGCTCTGATTGGCTGGCAAGACAAATATGGTGCACCTTTGCAAAGGTAGTTCTCAAGCTGTGGGCGATATATTCTAGTGAGCCTGCATGTGACATAGGAAGGGGAGCCAAATCTGAATGGCTTGTTGAATCACATGTTTTCTGATCTCGGCAGCGCACAAAACACTGACTGGGTTGTCTTATTTCACAGTTTGTGGGTTGGTAGGCGCCCCAGATACCCAAATGTATGTGCACAAGCATTGAAAAAGTGAGTTTTCCATCACGTCCCCTTTAAATTACTATATTTCTTTGTAAAGCAGGCCCTAACTACATGCTGAAATATAATCATTTATAGATATATGCAACCTAGACATCTTAAGACCTTCGCTTTTCATTCAAGCTTTAACCTCAATGTCTAGACATCTTTTGTCCAGCAAATAACCAATTCAGTGGCTGCTGAGATGCATAGTCAGACGAGGAGAGAGGAGTTATACAGTATATATTGTTGCATTTTGCATAGTTTTGTTCATAAGACAAAGACAACTTTTTGAATGTTTTAAAAACTGCATTGTGTACATTTCTTGCTTGCAGTTTTCCTTTCCTTACCTTTGCTGGTGCATTTCGAGCACGAAAGCTGTGGCATGGAAATGAATCACGTCGTGTGCATGCATTAGATGCAAACAAAATGGGCATGTAATTGTAAAAACATCACATAGTGCTACTAAAAACTTAACATGTTACCTTTAAAAGACTGGCCAATCAATTCAGGAGTGACAGCAGGTCCCAAACTTGCATTTTGTTTATAATTAGATAATTGATAGCGCCTCATTTTTTAATCCCTTTACTTTTGTTTTCTGGGAATCTGTTGCGTTTACCTCAAGAAGTATCTGTGGGTATAAACAGGAATTTTATTGAACAATCCTACCTTTCTCCCATAGACTGTGACGTCACCCATTGGTTTGTGGACTGCCGTTTGGAGCCTTGAGTTCGGCATTTTGGCCATTGGCATCTGTTTTTTTTGCATCAGAAGTGACATGAGAAGGTAGAGCTAAGTACAACCAGTACAACACTGAACTAGAAGTGCACTTGGAGAGCGCAGATCTCCGCCAAGGCAGGTTTCATGTACGTCGTTATTAAAAAATATTCCCGAAGCCGGATCATGACCTGGATCGCCACCAAAATCTAATGGATTGTTCATTGTGCCACACCCCACCCCTCCAAAAAAATGTAATTCAAATCCAACGCGGACTTTTGGAGTAATCCTCCAAACGGACAAACCAACGCCAGTGAAAACATAACCTCCTTCCTAGGCCTTGCGCCTTGGCGGAGGTAATAAGACATTTTAAGCGACCAAAAAGGTTGAAATTAACTTTCATGAACTAAAAACACACTGTGAAAGGGTTAAAGTTATAAGATGAAAACACGGTTACCCACTGCTTTCTCCTCAAATAATTTTTGAATGATTCTGCCAAACCCAGAATTCAATTGATTTCTTTCAACAATGTGCATGGCAACTACAGTATGAACAAATTTAGGAAAAGATTGCAGTTTCAGCAAATAATCTATAGTTAGGGTATGGTTAGGGTTAGCAAAAAGGGCCTTTTACAGGATGCAAACTTCTGCTTTGCTACATTCTGTAAGGGACGCACTTGCTCTATCTCTGTACTTAAATAGATAATGGGCTGCCCTAAGTGATATCCTATTAAGTTACACTATTCACCAGTCCTTTCACTAAATACTATTACCTTTTTACCAAATATCCTCTTTTTACAGCAAATACATCAAACCGCGAGGCAGCCCAATTGTCTAAAAAAATACATTTTATTGTGACTTTAGCATATCAGCCCCTCTGGCTTGCTGTGGCATTCTTGACAAGGAATCATTTTCTAATTGTTGTAAGATGGATTTTGGCCATGTCAGTACCAGCAAACATGCTCTGCTTACATCGATTTAAATTGGTCTGTCTTGGATGTATTGTATGAAGCTCCAGAAGGGACATGAGGTTGTGTTTTCACCGAAAATCCTGTTGACAAGTCTGGGAAAACACTTGTGGTATCTGCAGCCCCCCGGCATGTAGCTACAGTCTCTTTTTTTATCCCTACACAGGAAAGACACAGTATATCAGTACAAATAATTACACATTTCCTATGAGACCAGGCGGTATGTGGATATGAATACTATACAGTATATTTGTCTACTTAAATTGAGTATGCATTTTTCATCTTGTTCATCATGTAAAAAGGTTTGAAAGCACATACACTACATTTAGTGAATTAAATTCAAATACAAAAAGATAATCAAGCAAAGCACGTGGTACTATTCATCTGTCTAACATGGTCTCATAGGAAGGCGTAAAATAGCACGCCACTTTTTATTATACTATTTTATGTATAATTTCACGCCAAAGGGTTAACATTGTGAAACAGCTTTTCACGTGTCATTTAACATGAAACGGTCGCGGTTATGTTTAGGCAACAAAACCACTTATTTAGGTTTAGGAAAAAAACATGGTTAGGTTTAAACTAAGTACGTAAACTAAGTAAAATACGTACGTAAACAACATAAGTACGGAAAGCACGTCACTAACGTCACTTCAAAATAAGTCAACAACACTTTTGGTTTCACACGGGACACAAACACCGTCTCCTGGGTGAAAGTCCTGTGTTAGTTTGATCCATCCAATTCCTATCCTAAGTAGTTTTTCTCACTTTTTATAATACGTCTGCTCTGAGTGAAGCATATTCAAGTGGATGCATTTACATTGCAGTCAGTACTGACTATATGGCAAGAAAAGACACGCCAAAAGCAAGAATGGCGTTGTCCAACGTATTCTTGAACGATAACTTACAAAAAGTTGTCCAGCATCAATTTATGCTCCGGTCTTTTCAAAATAAACTTCCATTTGCACAGGAAACAACTTGATTAGGTTTAGGCAACAAAACTACTTAGTTAGGAAAAGATTGTGGTTAAGTTACACCACACCAGAAGTGGCATAACTTAAGTACGGAAGTTCTGTGACAAAAACTACTTAGTTAGGAAAAGGTCGCGGTTTGGGTCGAAATAACACCGGAAATGACGTAACTTAAGTATGGAAGTTATGTGAGAAATAAATCAACGCTGATTTCTGGTTTCACACGGGGTAACGGACACCGGTCTTCTGGGCAAAGTCTGGTGTTTTTTTGCCCCACCCAAACACCCCCCCCACCACCCTACGTGTTGTTTGTCACTCTTTATACTTCCTGGCTCATAATTACGTGGATTACAAACAGTGTATGAGAACAGCCTGCGTTGTGATAGCATTCAAAATGAGTTAAAAAATTTGCATGTCATTCATACATTTTTTGGCTGATCTGTCATATAAAACAGATCAAAGCCTGGCTGACATTTTCAGGGAAATCTTAACTTGAAGTCTATGATGAAAAACCTCCTTTCCACGCCAAACAGATAGAGCCAGAGCAACACAACCTCCTCTCCACGCCAAACAGATAAAGCCAGAGCAACACAACCTCCTCTCCACGCCAAACAGATAGAGCCAGAGCAACACAACCTCCTCTCCACGCCAAACAGATAGAGCCAGAGGAACACAACCTCCTCTCCACGCCAGAGCAACACAACCTCCTCTCCACGCCAAATAGATAGAGCCAGAACAACACGACCTCCTCTCCACTCCAAACAGATAGAGCCAGAGCAACACGACCTCCTCTGCACGCCAAACAGATAAAGCCAGAGCAACACGACCTCCTCTCCACGCCAAACAGATAGAGCCAGAGCAACACGACCTCCTCTCCACCATGGAACCTAAAGTGAGGACCAGATTTTAGTTTTTAGGTCACGGTTGCTTGGTAATGTATACATATGTTTCCCATGCCAATAAGCCCCCTTGGACTGAATTAAATTGATAGAGGTTAAATCTCCTGGAGGACGGAGGTCCAGGTCCATCATGTGAAATGAGGCACCACCAGCCAGGAGAGGCAGAGAGACGTTCCAGAACGGCACAGTAAGAAGAGTAGTTTGACTTGGTAATTTAAATATTTTTGATTTTCTTGCAGAAAAAGAATACATCTGCCTCTCTGTCACCGACACAATGGTCCTCTTCCTTCCATCATTTCAGTTTCAAACCATTGATTTTCCTCGTCCTGTGCTCACATAATGCTTTAGTGATGGGAAAATGTGTTTCTCTCACGTTTCATGTATGGAGCATGTATTTGAATTTCACAACACTGTCCTCTTTTCATGAAATTTCAGGAGCCTGGTCTGTTGGACTACAAGGCTGGTAGAAAAGTTATTACACCACTATACTTTCATTCATCAATTTGATACTGACGGGTGCATATCTCATCCCGCACTGCAGGGTGAACTGCATGGTCCTGTTTGAGAATACAGAGTCCTGTGCTGTGTAACAGCTGTCCACCGAGATAACAGATTAAAATGAAGTAATGACTATGTGTTTTAAGTTTGTTTGACCTGCACGTATCGCGAGGACTCAAAGCACTTTTGATGGTGTTAATGCTACATCCTCTGAGTTAACGTCTTATTTCTCTTTTCTTTTTAAGTTTATGGTATTGATTATTCATGATTGTATTCCTGTCTTTGTTCTTTGATCTACTGCCAGACGGCTGTTACTCCCTCCATGTTTCCCTGAGTTTAAATGTTCAGCTTGTTCCACTGTGCTTTACTGTTCTGAGAGTTGCTCTCCGGTACTTATGAGTTGTTGTATTTTGCCTTTTATTGTTATGGTCTTTTAATAATTTATTTATTTTAAAGCACTCTGGCTGCACTGCAAAAACTGCCAGTGAATCAAATGAATCACTGACTTAATCATTGCAAGGCGTGGTATGAATTTTATTCTTTTCTTTCTCTTGATATGAGGGATGTGGGTATATGAGACGCGCTGGTCCTTTGTCCCCTGTGAGGTAGGTAAATATTAATGTTACAGACACAATAATAAACTTTACTATTCATTTTATGTTCTTTTTTTTGCAGATCAGCAAGTGTCCTTTGGCGTATTGAGCATGTGAGGGGAGGTCCAGTCTTTGTAAAGTAAAATTGCCTGTGTTACTGTAAAGGACCTTATCAAGCCCATTCGCACTGCAAAATGTGAAATAGTCACGAAATGTAATGTATTGATTCATGTGCATAGACACAAATTTCAATTTTTTTTCGTGATGGTCAGTATGAAATCAGTTCGTAGGTAATCCACATAATTGTGAATCGGGAAGTATAGAGAACGGCGTGGCACGGCATGTAGGGAGGAGGTCGGGATGGACGGGTGGGTCAAATAACACAGAACTTAGCCCAGGAGCCCAGCATTTGTCCTCCGTGTGAAACCACAAGTCAAAGTTGATTTGTCACGTAACTTATTATAACTTATTACTTATTCTTATTTTAACCCAAACCGCAATCTTTTCCTAAACCTAAGTAAGTCGTTTTTGTCACGTAACTTCCGTATTTAAGTTACGCCACTTCCGAAGTTATTTTAACCCAAGCCACGATCTTTTCCTAAATTTATCTAAGTAGTTTTGTTGCCTAAGCCTAACCAAGTCGATCTTTTCCTTAACCTAACTAAATAGTTTTATTTTGAAATGACTGGAGAAGAAATTGACACTTGTGTCACGTGTTTCCAGACATTTGTAAGAAAACGTATGAAAAATGTTGTTGAAAATCATGCTGAGCATCAGGAAGAAAAGGGAAATTCGTGTCTATGTGCACAAATCAAATCTGTGAGACTGTGTTGCCATATCAGTGTTTTTGCATGTTTTAGCCCATTTACTACAAGTCAGATATTTGCATTTCTGCTGAGCACTTTCCACAACAATCCATGGAGTATAGATTTGTGATTTTTTTTTTCCCCCAGCTCCGAGGCAGCCAGTATGCAATGCATTTGCATTTCGGTGTAAAATCAGATGCAGAGCCTTGAAACTTTCTTGAATGTCTGTAGGTAATCCATTGTAGTGGAAATCATGTCTGCTTTTGTGTTTTTACAAGTTATTGTTGTTCAAATCAATTTGCACTCATAAGTGCATGGCCACACAACAATGATGTAACTAGATGAGGGCGGAAATTATTTTCCCTGGTTGATTACATATCTCAAGCCACATCTCTGCAAGTTGATTTTTGAAACTGCAAAGAAAGTAATGGAGGCTTTTGTGGGTGGAAAAACATGATGGAAGAAAAATACGCTTTGCAAACAAAAAGTGAAAGTGTTTTCTCTTTCAAAATCACTCTCAATGAACAAAGGTGCTGTTTGGGAGTCAAGGTACACAGCAATTGCAAAGAAGAAAGAAATCCAAGGCACTCAAAGAATATTATGCATTTTTGGCTGAAAGCCTTCATCAGGGTGTTGAGGTAAAATGCCAACTCAGACACTTATGTAGCACATGGCATGACACCAATGAGCTGCAGGTGTGTGGATAGGACCTAAGAGGAAGGCGGGGTTACAGTAATCACACTGGAGATCAATGAGGAGGCTGTGAAAACTAACCCAACACAGGCCGCCTATCTGCCTTCACAATGAAATGTATATGATGCCTCAGAAAAGCAACAAATTGATTAATTTCAAAATAAATTTCACTTAGAAATGATGCTCCAACATACAAAGTATGAAGCACCTGCCAACACCCCGAAAAACACAGTTTTTAAACCACATCTACAAAATATAGAGTTACATTAAGCTTTGGGAATGTTGTTGCTTTAAGAGTCAAAATCCATAAAGTTTCCCTCTGAAGAAACAATATCTGCCCCTCTAATGGACTCAGGGATGACCTCAATCACAACTGCTTTGAGAGAATGAGGATTATGTCATGTGTAGTTTTTACCCTGGCCACATAAATGTCATTTTGTGTGCAATAAGAACACCGTTCTTGCTTTTGGTGTGTCATTTGTACGCTATGTAGTCTGTATTGACTGCAATGTAAACGCATATATGTAAATATGATATGCTCAGAGCTAGTGAGGTTGAATAAAAAGCGAGAAATACAGCTTATGATGGGTCGGAGGGGTGGTGGATGGGTGGTCCAACAAACACAGGACTTTCAACCAGGAGATCGGTGTTCGTGTCCCAAAGTATTGTTGTTATTTTTAAGTGACGTTTGTGATGTGTTTTCTTCTGTTACTTTGTTTCCGTACATATTTTACTTACTTTATTTCAAGCCCAACCATGATGTTTTTCCTAAATCTAACAAAGTGGTTGGTTTTGTTGCCTAAACCTAACTGCAGCCGTTACCGTAGTTTTGTTGCGTGGCATAAAAATGACACATGAAAAGCAGAGTACAAATGACAAAAAGACTAAAATGTCGCGCTATTTAAACGCCTTCCCATGAGATCGGGTTTGTAGTTTTATAATGATCTTGCCATGAAATATTCCTCATTGACAATGGTATGTTTGTGTTCAGTGATTCTCTACTTTAGTTCCTGTTTAGTCCCGCCAACATAAACACATCCACAGGGACACTCGAAGTGGTACACAACAAAAAGAAGTGTTGCAGTTCATGAATCCATAAGACATCAGTGGAGACTTTGGCCTGTTTGATATTTCTGCAATGGTTGCATCCACTTTGTAAACATCCTTTGGGTTGGGTGGTGCAAGTAGTCTTGCAATCTAGAGGCATGTAACACCCTCTTCGAATGTTATCAGCTGATTGAACGGGTGTTATCAGTGGTTATCAGTCTCATAGAAATGGGTTAGGAAGGCCTGCTATGCCTACCAGTAGGTTGAGAAGGCCGTTATCATCTATTCACATGGTTGATCACTGATACGAATACAAGAAGACGACGCCGACCTCTAGTGGCCGTAGTAATTATGATGGTAGCCAAGGAGGAAGTCAGGTGGCATAGTATGAAGAGCGACAAAGTCTGCGTAGGGAGGAAGATGGGTGGATGGATGAGTCAAACAAACAGGACTTTCACGCAGGAGACCGCTGTTTGTATCCTGTGTGAAACATTAACAACATTAATTTATTTTACCGCACTTTTGTTACATAACTTACGTACTTAACTAATGCCACGTACAAAAGTTACGTAACAAACATAATATTTTTAACCCAAACCACAATCTTTTCCTAAACCTAACCAAGTAGTTTTGTTGCCTAAACCTAAATTTATTTTGTTTCAATTCAACTTTAAGTTTCATTTTCACTTTCATAACGTTGCAGGTGCAGTTTGGCCCATCTGAAGCATAAGAATGTTAGAGGTAACATTCAATAATTCAGTAATCTGATGACATTCAAAATGGGTGCGTGTAACTATGTGTAACTTTATCTCCACTTTAAAAATAATGTTAGTGGCTTGGTCGCACTGAAGATTTCGCCAATTATTAAACACTAAAGTTCATGTAGCCGTTAGATTGTTAGACTGTGCATGTTCTAGTCTCCCCGACACTCCCTGTCACATTTAAAAAATGACACAACCAACTTTATCAGGAAACCAGGAAACTTTAAATTAATTTCTTATCAGCTAACACTTTGGCAAGAGATATAAAAGTGAAATAATATTCCACTGCAAATTGCATTAAACAACCTGCAAGCGGAGCCTTTCAATTACCATGCATCAGCCTTCCCATCAGTACATACAGGGAAGATAAACAAGAACTGAATAAAACAACATACAGTCTCTTATAGAAACATTAACACATCTATGTGTTTGAAAGAATTATCTTTATTTAGAAATGATCACATAATAATTGTAATAAAAAGCATCAAGTTCCATGAAGCTCTAAAACTATAAAGAGCTTTTAAAAAAAACAATCTCAACTCAGAGTCCTTACTTGTTTGTTCTGGAGCTTTCAGCCATATCATGCTTTTCATCATTCAGAGGGGTTTTGCTCAGTTGTTGTGTCTTCAAACCTAAATCCATGATTCTGAGCTCCTCGAAGACTTCTCGTCCATGTCGGCTCAAATGTTGAGCTGGACAGTTCACTATTTATCTCGAAATCAGCAGCTGACAAAACAGTGTCAACTCAAGGTCCTCTAACTCGCTTGTTCTGGAGATTTTGAACGTCTTTTTCAGCTTGTTCAGGTGTCACAGATCAACGTATCCTCATACAACGGTTCTCATGATAACTTACGAAAAGTTATTCCTCACTTTTCGTGCGTTATCCTACAAATGTCCAGCAACACGTGACGCGTGACACGTGTCAATTCTCCAGTCCTTTCAAAATGAACTTCTGTCTTCACAAGAAACAACAAAACTACTAGGAGAAGATCAACTTGGTTAAGTTTAGGCAACAAAGCTACTTAGTTATGTTTTGGAAAAGATTGTGGTTTGGTTGAGAATAACAACAGAAGTGGTTACTTCAGAAGGTGTTACTTAAATACGGAAGTTATGTGACAAATAAATCAACGCTGACTTCTGGTTTCATACGGGACACAAACAGCAGTCTCCTGGGCGAGAGCCCGGTGTTTTTTGACCCACCCATCCAACCTGACTTCTTCCCTATGTGGCTGAGTTGCTCTTTATACTTCCTGGTTCACAATTACGTGGATTACATACAAATTAATACAAATTACAGTGCATTACCTTTTGTAGGTACAAAAACATGTTTCGTACCACCAATATCAACATTTATAAATGCACTCAGTTGCCAATTTATTAGGCACACCTATCTAATAGAGTGCTCCAGGGATGACATATTTTTGTAGGCCAACCAGGAAGTTAGCATCGCCCTGGTTCCCTCGACAAAAAGCCAATGGGACTTTTCCATTGGATTTTGGATTATTGCAAAAAAAAAAAAA
>CAKALU010063070.1:74171-108623 GCA_916700995.1 Hozukius guyotensis
TCAATTTATTGGCCCTGAGCAGTGGAAAATAACTCAGTAACACAACAATAGCTAGTTGTTAGCATACTCATTGCTTTATGTTTTGAACACACCTGATGCAACTCAGCAGCCCTTATTGTTGGATCAGGGCTGAGCATCAGCTGGTTCCGGTGTGTTAGAACAGAGAGAACCGGGCAGGTAGGGGGGTCTTGAGGTCTGGAGCTGGGAACCCAGGGTCTAGGCTATAGACTAGAATAAATATAATTAATGAAACAGGATTTAAAAGTTTTCTGAATCCGCTCTATTGATTTACATAATAAGATTTTACAGGGCAAACATTTCCAGAAGAATTAAATGTTCAGACAAATTAGCTCAATAACCTAGCTTTGTCTTGACTTATAGTTGACGTATTGTCTTGTGATGATGACTTTCATATTCTGTTCATGATGAGGAGGACACTCTTTAATATTTGTCGCTGTCCATTGACGGGGGGTACTGAATTAAAGTTGCCATGGCACAACGTCCGTAGCCCCGGGCCTCAAGTAATATTAAGGTGCCCACGTATGTACCGCACATTTTTGTGATTAGTAATGGCAAAGAGCCTTCGCCCACCAATGGAAATATAATCACCTCCCATCAGCTTTCTGTATGATGTATGTCGTGTTAGACGAGCTGTTTTGACGTAGCTTATGCAGAACATACAGAGGTTATAAGCTCAGTTTAAGGGTGATGGAGATTCACACATCAGGTGGTTCCATATGAGAAGCATGATCGGCTGAGAGGCTTTCCGCTGAGTGACAAAACCTCACGACAATGGCATTTGTAACCTAGCAACACCTCACTGCAAAAAATATAAGTCCTGCTTTGTGTATATTGTCAGAGATATCAGACACCTGTTACCTAGCAACATGTCCAAATCTGTCAAGAAACGGAAGGATCCGAAAGCACAACTTTTGATGCCTTTTTCTGGAGAAAGGTCTCAATAATGATACAGTACCTGATCCTGATCTCACTTTGATGAAAAGGAGAAATGAATCAATCTCTCCTTCACTTTTCCCCCTTCTAAGTCTGTCAATAGGCAGCGAGCAATTTTCTCTGATAAAAAAACAAACTCAGTTTTCATGGCCAAATCAGGGTTACACAGAAAAAGCAGTTTCCCACAGTGAGTCAGAAAGTCTATATTAAAACACTGTACATTTAACCAAGGGTACAGTGGGTCTGGGGGTCAAATGTCGAAAACTTCATTTCCTGCATTCTGGTAGAGTTTTATGCTCCAATTTATGGTGGAAAACACAACATTTCAAATATTTATTATTCTCTAGATCAATTTTTCTCATTTAATGTGATCCCCACTGAGTCACCACACACGTATGCATGACTCTTTTGTGTCTTTTGTTTGGGGAAGTAACCTCTTGAAATGTTCATGTACCTCCTATTCACATCAATAATGAATGAATTCATTTTATTAATTTATAAAACCCCTGAACTTTAATAGTTTATATGCGTTTCAGCAAGATTTCTGCTCATGTTGAAAACTTTCTGCACATTCAAAAATCCCATCTGTGCTCATTAAGATTAAGAGAATTAAAAGCTGTAATATTACAAGAACAATTCTTCCTGCTGTGTGTTAGGTTATTGCTCTGCACCCTGCTGATGTAGTAGTTTCCCATTCAGACCGTGTGACAGACACGTAACTCAGTTTGGGAAGTTTAGGGAAGCGGCCGTCTGCTGCTCTTCATTGTGGGTGAAAAACCAAAACAAACTGAAAATCTCACCATTGTGTGTTGCTTATTGTCCACACAAATGTTAACCTCACCACTTCTGATAAAGTGAAGCGCACAGTCGCTTCCAACTTTTCCATTCAGTTTGGACTGAGATTCGGTATCGGTGAAGTCGGTGCATTTTATGAGTAGGCCTTCTGTGACGTTAGCCACTGCGGGGGTCAGGATGGGGTCATCACTCCTTAACCCCCCTACAATTCTCTTCGTGAGAAAAATGGACATTTTTAGATTTTTTTCACGTAATATTGCGGCTTAAAGGAGCCGTGTGTAGGATCTGACGTTATCTAGCGGTGAAGCCTCTTCTGCGTGCCAAGCGTGTGGAAGAGCTACGGTGGCCGACGCAAAAAACGCGAAAGGCCCTCTCTAAAGTTGTTGTAAAAGTAGAGTTGGAGACGAGCCAGCGTGTAGAGTGAGTGTGTACGTGGGAAGTGAGTGCTGAAGCAAGAGAGAGAGAGAGTGGCGGTGACGGGGAAGCGAGTAACAGTATCAGGGCTACTGTAGAAACATGGCGGTTGATTCTTATTTTCAGGTGATTTTACACCAAAGAAAACATACTTATTAATATTATATTCCATTTCTGACAAGAGATCCCCCTAAATGCTACACACCGTTCCTTTAGTTCTCGAAATATGATATTATTATTGTTTTCTAACTGTGTCCTGAATATTTTGTAGTAGTTGACAGACTAGAATTACGCCTTTTGGTTAATCATATTCTCTCGCTGATTTGTGGCTGTATTAGAGCAGCTCCTGCCATCTTGATTCTTCGTCTTCAGATTGCAACCATTGCTTCTGCAGCCGATTCGATTATTATCAGGCCATTAAATAGGCGTTATTGGTGTCTATAAGCACCATAGATGTGGGTCAATAGGGGCCTACTACACCCACTAGTAGGTTTTGTCATTTATTCACATGGTAGATCACCGAAAAAAAGGTATAAAAGAACACGACAGCGACCTCTAGCAATCGTAGTAATTATGACAGGAGCAGAAGAGGAAGTCAGGTGCTGTAGTATAGACAGCGTGAAACTCCATATGGGGTGGAGGTTGGGGGCGGTGGATGGGAATCAGTCGAATCGGGTGGCTTCTGAGGATGCATACCGCCCCCTACTTTACCGGAGGCACTGTTGCATCTATGAGTCCCGTTCTAGCGGTTCTTTAAAATAAAAGTCCTCTGCTACTTTCAGGTTTTTATTGGGGTGTTGGGGACGTGTCCCCTGCGTCCTCTCCAAAACCTACGCCTATGCATTTAACACAGGATTTTATGGTATGCTATTATAGGTACAAACTGCTGATTGAAGATTTGTTATAAGATATAATACCAGGTATTTTAATCTTGTGCTGATTTTGCAGCTGACATTCATTAAAACAGAGGAAGTTATAGGATCTGTTGACAAAGTGTTTCCATACAGTAATGCAGCATCGGGTGCATTTGGTCTTTGACAGCAGCACTCCAGTGTCAGCACCTCACTGTAAAGCACTCTCTCAGGTATTCCTGTATAATTAGATTGGGGGTTAATTGAGTGTATCTGCTGTAGATTCTGCTGTTATTAGCAGGTAGTCTGGTATAATGGCATGTGGGAGTGATGCCTCATGATTCTGATGCACTTGTGAAATGCCTTGAAGGACATTTTCCTCATCTCTATTCTTGACAAGGACACAAATATATATCAGGACTGTAATAAACCACAGTTAATGTTTTTTTTTTTTTTTTCAGGAGAGGCTGAACATTAGTCATTTTGAAATAATCCAAAACCTAATTAGAGAGAGCTATTCACAACAAGGAGGTAGCCAGGACCCCCAAGTCCCCACGGTGTCTTTGAGGAGTTTGGGATATCTGGGGGATTGGAAGTTAGCTTTTTATGTAAAACAGGATCCTCCGAGGAAAAGGAAAAGAAGTTGTAGAATGGGGCAGTCCTTGGCCCAGACCTCCCCGTCATCAATACTCAGAATTGGGCGATCCATAACAAGAGGAGTAAAAGATGATACCATGAAGGGTTGGGTTTTTATCAGAGTCAAGGGGCAGAAAAGCAGTAAAATCAATTCATGCAGGGTGCATCTTAAATTGTTTTCTAACTTACGCTTTCTGTCCTAGTTAGATTAAGTCTTGACTTTTCTGTTCCAGAGCACAATGTGACCATAATTACACACCTGCTGGGACTTGAAATGTTCAATATCAATGACTCAAACAAACACTTAACCAGTTGCTGTGATTTCCAGCTGGTTCAGTTTTTTATTATCCAGCGAAAATATGATGTGTTTTACAGTGTTGTGTGATAATTTACCCCTTCACACGATGCCTCTAATGACTCTCTGCTCTAATTGGCGAAATTAATGTCGCCCTTTTGAAAATGTGGCTTTATTATCAGTCTGTTCAGGTCAGTTACAGACGGCGCCACACTTAAGTGAATGATGGTGCAAAAAGCTTTGACGTATTGGGCAACAGATTAGATATTGTACACATCAGGTTTAGCAATAGCAATAGACATTGTTTCAGAGAGAATAACTTGATTGTTTTGACAATAAACACAATAAACCTCTTAAATGAGCTGAGGACTCACAAGGATACAAGTGAAATCAACTTAATTTTCAGTCCGGTGTAGAAAATATAACTCCTGTTAAAAGCATCTCACCTTAAAAGGTACAGTACAGTGAGCCAGTGTTTGGTTTGTCCGTTCTGGGCTACTGTAGAAACATGGCGGAGCAACATGGCGGACTCCGTGAGGAGGACCTGCTCTCTATGTAGATATGAAGGACTCATTCTAAGCTAACTAAAGCACAATTCTTAGTTTCAGGTGATTATATACCAATGAAAACATAGTTATGAATATTATATTCCATTTCTGCAAATAGATCCCCCGAAATGCTACACACTGTTCCTTTAAGAAGCCTAGTATGATATTCACCTTGTGAGACAAATCTGCTTTTTAAAATGTGCCCATGCAGTTTCTCCTAAAACAAGTCAACCGCTGTCAAATATGGAAATATATCAAGGTCATTCTCAGATGTTAGGAGATATCTTATTAAACATTCATAATAAAGCAATTCTGCATAGAGTCACATAAATTAAGCACATATTTGTATTGGATACACTTTTGTTGATGCATTTGCTCTGATAACTTAAGTTCATACACTAGTTTTATGCATCTCTTGATTTGAATTTGCAGTGGATTCAGCTAAAGTATTTATGTCAGCCCGTTCCCACAGGCGTATAAATGCCATGATAATGCACAAGGCATTAAGTGCGCAATAAGTACATCTTTCTTGATTTCCATGTGTCTTTTGTACGCCATGTATCCTGTACTGACTGCAATGTAAATGTATAAATGCTAAAGTTAGAGATACTAAAGTATAAAAAGCGACAATGATCACTTATGGTGGGCGGGTGGGGAAGTGGATGGGTCCAACAAACACTGGACTTTCAACCAGGAGACCGGTGTTTTGTTTTGTAAGTTACATCATTTTTTGTGAGCCTGAACCCTTTTTGGGAAAGTTTTCCTGTTTTGATCTGCCTGCCTTACCATGAGTAAACTTTCCTATCTTGCATCTGAGTTCAAACCTTTTTCTCTACCGAGCCATTACACAAACACAACAAAACATCAATACAATGTGAGGTAGATGGGAACTTTTTTCCCTGAGACACCTTGGCCTTTTCCCTCCTGGTCTATTTAATCTGTCTGCTGCTTTTAAAGGGGATGAGAGGAGCTGATGTGATTGGCCATTATTGAAGCTTGCCCCCAACTCCACCCGCTGATGCTGTATTCCTTCTACTAATACGTTTTTCAGCCTCTTTTCCACACTGCGCCGGGGTAGCTTTATTACGCCAGTGGCCACCAAAATTGGGGATTTGCCCTTACACTTGTGGAAATAGGGCTCTACAACATTTTCTGTAGTGTAGATGATATGCATGGAGTCACTAAACCTTGATAAATACATGAAATATGCAGGTTTTCCAGCAATGCAGAGGAAGCACTGTACACATAGCTGTTGGCACTGTCCCATTGTTCAGCTTTAATTATCAGACCTGCTCTGCGTCTGTACGCTCACAGTATACTAATAGTACTACTAGATACAGTACTCCACTCCATAGGACTCCAAGGAAAGAATGCACGCCTTTATAGTTACAACTCCCAATACATTCTAACTGTTAATGTATATTATTATGTGGTTTCAAATGGCAGCTCAGTTTTAAATACATCCTACAGCATCGGTATTAATGTGCGACTAGGAGACGGATAAGTTAAAGGTCCTCCGGTGTGACCTACACCCATGAACTAAAGACACTTCTGAGCCTGATGATTCGCTTTGCCCTTACAAACTTTTAATACCTCTCAAGGCGTAGCGTAACACGCTGGTGGGTTAACATAATTAAATATCTTGCTGACACTAAAGCTAAACGCTGACTGAAACAACCTGACACTAATATTCACTGATGCAGAAACGGCTTCTGCTTTAAAAGCACATTAATGGACTTTTTTGGTGATTGCCGGTGACAAAGTCGACCACTGAAAATAATCAGCCACTACCTCCCGTTCTCAAATAGTTTGAAGTCAACGTGGATAAAGTCTTAAGAAGGATATTAAAGATGAGAGTGGCTCCAAAATACTACAGTCCCTTTTTCACTTATTTTGCCATTTAAAAACAATTTCTTACTTTCACTGTGAACAGGATGTAAGAAGAGCATCCAGAAAGACCTTTAGATGTGTCATCCCTGATATAAAAGTAACTTCAGAGAGGAAACTTACAGTAAGTGGCTTCCCGGTTCTCGTATCTTGGAGAATATTAATCATGCATGAGCAACATCAAATTGCAGTTTGGGATCTTCTGTTATCCATGTTTAAATGTCAAAAAGATGGAACAAACTGTAGTTTATGAATGAATAATGGTTGGAAAAGTGATATTTTGCCCAGAGCACAAGCACACAGAACTGCAGGGAACAAGATGTACGGACTTACAAAATATTAAAGCCATAAAACATTTATCAGTGAGTTCAGTGTAACGTTGGATGTTGGTATTTTAGATTTTAGTGATCTTAAGTGTTTAACCCATTTGTGCCCGTGACTGAAAGAAATTTTCAAAATCCGTCAGGCCGTTTGGCTGAAAAGTGAGTTTTCTTATAATACTATATTTAGTCTTGGGCAGAGGGGACAACTGTTTTTTCAAAAAGTGCATTGAAACCCTTTGAAACTAATGGAGAATGGCTCCAGAGCGAATGTTTTCCCCTGCTGTATGACATATAATAGTTCTGTGCAACTTTTATATGGAATATGTAGATAGGAGCCACTCAAATATGTGTAATGAAAATAATAACACTACATTTTTACTGCTTATTCTAATGCATTTTCTACCATTTTTGGAAAAAAAACAGTAGTCCCATGTGCCCAAAGTCTAGATATGCAGTAGTATGATAAGATTTTCCTAAAAATGGCTGTATCTCAGAAACTACAAAGAGCACAATCAAGCCTTTGGTATCTATGAATTCATAACAAGTTGAATAACAAAGCTATGCACACATATGCGGTGCAAAAATATTTAAAACAAAACATTTAATAAACGCAATGTTAGGATTTTTCCTAATTTTTCACAAATCTTGACTTTGACCATTGATAAAAGTGTGATTTTTTTCATGTGATCTAAAAAAACTTTTACTGTTAGATATTTGCCCAAACCATGTCTGTACCAAATTCCAAGACTTTTGACAATCAGAACAAATGTTGTGGCATTTTAACTTATCATATAGTCTTTGGGCACAAATGGGTTGATAAATGTGAGAGCAGTGAATTCCCTGAAAAGAACAAGGTTGCTCAAGAGATTTATGCTGTCTCGACCCTGCATGTAAAAAGTAAAATAAAGGGAAGAACAGAAAAAGGAGAAGAACAGCGCCTGAAAAGGGCAGAAAAACTTAAGTATTCAGATTTTGAAGTATTCCTTGTCCTTCATGTAAAAGATACATTATGTTGACAGTTTTATCAATTTTCTGAAGAAAAGTAGAGTTTATAATCACTGTAAGAGTAGCCTACTGCTAACCCATAAGATTTATGTGTACAGTAATCAAATTTAGTCATTTAGTTAACCTAATGTCATCAACATCACAACGTTTAGGCTCGGTCTTTTCGTTTCACGAAAATTCAAGATGCCTACTCTTTGGCGAGCGAGACGGATTGGTAGAATTGGTACAAAAACTGAGAGAACCCAGATTTCTTCGCAGCGTTATGAAAGAAACATTTGTTTTGTGTTCTTAAAAGAATCCTGGACTTGGATGACCGGAGCCGTGTGTGGGGACAATTTGGCAGGTGTGTTTTTGGATCTCACTTCCACTTCATTGTCTGTAATCATCGTTATGTTTTTTGATTGTTCAGCCATACTAACAGTTTATTCGCAACCCTATCAGAGACTGGAAAAAAACCAACATGTTCTCATGTCAACTCGTCACATACCGCTGCTTTGTCATGCCCCTTGGCGTAACATTAGGATTAGGCAACAAAACCACTATAGTTAAGTTTAAGAAAGATATAGATGGTTGGGCTTAAAACTACTACATTTGTACAGTGAAAATGAAACAGAACATTGTGAACACGGAACACACATGAACATTGGTCTCCTGGATGTTTGTTGGACCCACCCGCCCGGTGTGCGTCTTTTGCTCTTTAAACTGCGTCACCACACTCACGGCGCATTTTCTTGGAGCGTTTACTGTTGCCACGGATGGGTTTACATTAATTAATGGAACGCCCGGTGCGTTTCCTACCGGCGCTGAAGGGTGTCTTGTGCGGCGGTACCAAACGCGAAAAAAAACAGTACGCCGCTTCACACACAAATGAATTGAGGAGCGAGTCTGTTGCGTTAGCTCCGCCTTCCTTCTCTGGAGGTCCAACCACTGCTGGGTAATGGAAAACGGTCACTCTTTCCCGGTAAGGTCGCCACAGACACTCAGTTCATAATACTGTAAATGCAAGGGCTTTCATCAGTGGGTCATAGGCTCAATCACATTGTTGGTAACGCTTATGTTCTGTGTGGATGCAATGAAAATGAGAGCCTTTTGGAAATTAAATGTTAAAAAACATTATAGATATTTACTGTATATACACAGTACTGTACTGTACTGTACACGCGCGCACACACACACACACACACACACACACACACACACACACACACACACACACACACACACACACACACACACACACACACACACTACATACTATACAGTACATGTATATAGTGGTGCATGGCTTCTGTATTTCTAGATGTTGGCATGTTGCAAACTGGTGAAACGCACCATTCCCTCGTTGACCGTTCACACCCAACATGAAGATGTGAGCGCCATTGCATCGTGCATTCATGGCGAATGAATGATTCATTTCTTTACTCCGCAGAGAGCTGTGATTATTTTTTTTTTCTGATGCTGTGTTGTGTTATCCTTCCAGCAGCTTGAAGACTCTTCTTTTGAGACTCTACATCCATCTATAGAATGACTTATGGTCCCTTCTCCTGTGATCAAAACCTTTCATTCCCCGTTAAGCCTCCTTGACGTGCTGTTCGCTCTGACCTCAGCTACTGTACAGGAGTAAAGTAACATAATTGCAATTCTAAACATTTCTTCCATCAAAAGGGCCCCAAAAAAAAAGACTGTAAAGAGCCATTTAACTCTAGAAAAGCATTTGCTTTTTTTTTAAGTACACATTCAGATGAGATTTCTTTAGCTCTGTGACCTCCAACACAAGTCAACTGCTCTGGGAATCCAAAGTCACAGCGCGTTTTCCGTCTTGCTATCAATACGTAAAGAGAGACATTACGTATTAAAGTTTGACAAAGAAAAGGAGCCGAGAAAAACAAAGACAGTAGCATTAGCATACAATAAGAAGAGGCTAGGCATCTTAAAAATGTCAGTTTTCCTTTAACCAAGAGGAATAGCCTTGTTTTTATTGTGATGACAACGTATGTTTGAATTTATGCGATGAGTTTTGACAGGGTTCAAGAAGCCAAATTGGCTGGAGAGTCATCACAGAGGAACTAAATGAAGTGAAAACATGAAAATCATTTAAAAAAAAAAGAAAATGTAGTCAGGAGGTTTTCACACAGCAAAACCAATCCACTATGCACATATCATGAAAATGGATTCCAGCCTCTTTGATATCATATCATCTTTCATTAAATTTCCAAAATGAAAGCAAGCAATTGCCTTTAAGCCCGGCAGCTGATTGTTAATAGAAATTAATGGTGAAATGTGAGCTGGAAAGTAAAAATACGAAACTCTCCTTCAGCAGTGAGGTAATCCTTTAAAAACTGCCAGAGACGCTATTTTTTTATATTATGTGAGTTTACAATTTTCAAGCTGCCCCACCTGGATGGTTCATCATAAGGAAAAATAATTGGATTGAACAGAAACCTGTGAGAGCAAACAGAGAAATGCTGCTTTGATTGTTTTGTTGATTGCCTCTCCTCGTTTTATCTGACCAGCGAATTATGTCGTGGAACAGAGGCCGACCTTGGCTAATTATTTCATCCAAAACATACTTCAAACCTGTCTGTGTACAGTACATGTTCAAACCCGTTGGGAATGTAAAGCCAATTTATGATTGTAGTTTGCAGAGGCAATCAATAGATTCATGTTTTCCCCTCCACACATTTTACTGTCCAATCAATTTTCAGAACGATGCGCCTGCAAAGGTGCTTTTCTGAAAGCAAAGATGGTCAATGAGTTTCTGTTTTGTACTGCAATTTGCTGGTGGCTTATTTCTGAGACACAGTATAAAACAACAGAAGTAGGAGATATTCATAAAGCATCACTGAAATGTATTTGTGTGTGTACAATGTGTGTGAATTAGCTCTAAGGCTAAACTCAACACCGAGTGAGTAACAAAGCTGTTATTAATGACTTTATTAGTTACTGAGCAATATGTCTAGAATGTTTCCAATTAATCAACAGTGTTTAAATATCTCTATAAAATCTCTAAAAAATGTCCATCACAAGTTTCCCAGAGTGCAACGTGACATCAAACTAAGAGTCCCAAAGATATTTAATTTCTACCTCAGTTACAATGATATAAATGGTTCATTAATATTGTTAACTCTTGTACTCTTTGAGCTGCATTCATTGCATGAGTTGTGTAAATTATTATTTATATAAAATTGAGAAAGCATTTTTAGAGGGAGAAACTGGAACAAGTGAGACTTTTCCTTGACAAATCACATAAACAGTTAATTAATAAAAAGGTTTGATTAATTTTCTGTTGATTGACTAATTGTTCCAGCACTACCCTTCACATATATGCAAAAGTAGAGTACATAAGGTGCAGTAAATAAAAGGTATATTTAATATGGATGGAGCAGCTTTAGTTTGTAGGTTCTGATCATGTTCAGGATTTTCTTTACATGGTTAATATATTTGGTTATTCATATCCCTGCGTATGCAATTCTAATATTATCCAGGTTTTTTGATCATCTGAACAGGCTTCTCTTTGACTCCTCCGCATCCAGAAAATGTCACCTCTCCACAGAATTCAACCGTTGGTTTCTGGTTACAATATATTTTATTCGTCAGACTTTCCCTTTCATTTCAGCATGTAATAAAAGCTTTCGTTATATAACACATTTCTAAACAGAGTTACGAAGTGCTGGTGAAAAAAAAAAGAATTAGCTGGAATAACTTGTTAAGGAAGCAGCTGCACCCAGAATGGGCAGATAAGTACTCAGCTAGGTGCCAGGACAAGTGCTTAAAACAGGTTTATAAAAGCAGGATCTAATGTTTACATGAATATCACAAAACCAGGATACTACAACATATTTCTGACTGAATATAAGAAGTGGACGTAGTCACCATAACGTCACCCATCGGTTTGAGGACTGCCGTTTTGAAGCCTCGAGTTTGTTTTTTTGGCCGTTGCCATCTTGGTTTTCGGAAGTCGCTTTGTTGGTCTTTTACAACCAGAAGTGACACGAGAGGGTGGAGCTAATTACAACCGAACACTGAATAAGACATTTTTGGGCAACCAAAATGTTCCAATAAACTTTCATGAACTGAAAACATATCGTGAAAGGGTTAAAGTTGTAAGACAAAAACACAACAACTCCCAGAGCGGACAACGCCGTGGTAGCGACCTGTCAATCAGAAGGTAGCCCCGCCCTAAAGCACACCCTGCTTTATGGTCTATTTGACTCTAAATGGGACCATAATTTACTAAATGAACATCATGCTGTATTGATGAAGACTTGAAACTAGCGATTGAGACAATAAACTCATGTTAACAATGTTAACTGAGGTAATAAATCAATTGAGAAGTAGGCTCATTTTCTCATAGACTTCTTTACAATCGGACTTCTTTTTTGCTGGCTATTAGAAAGAATGCAAGTTTAAGGCACTTCCTCATTAGCTTCACTTTTCAGACCTGGAGGTTGCCACTGCAACAAACATATCATAATCCGGAAACCAGAGTGGAGAAAAACAACATAATCACTGGTTTCTGTGTATCATACACATAAAAAGACTTTCTCTGATGAACTCTTTACATTCCGTGTCATAGTGTCGACAGGTCGTAAGATGTAAATTAATTTGCAGTAATGCCATCACTAATTGTCACTCGTGACTTCAGTTTGAGGACATTATGATTTTATTAACACATCAGTGAAGACAAACACTGTACATCTGTATTTCTGTGGAGTGTAGAAGGCAGGCAGAACCTGTTCATTTATTCTGTTTCATGGTTCATGTCTATGCCTCTCTCTCTCACACACACACACACCACACACACCCACACATACTCCACCATGACTGTCATCAAACATGCTCTTTCTCATCCATCTTTTATTCTCTATATTCACTGTCAAGCTGCCATGACATTGTCTAGTACAATGCACTTTAAATATGCATTGCACGGGCGTCAAGTTGAGTTCAGCGTGTGTTTGTGTGATTTGAGAGCTGCGGCAGAGACTATAGGGCTTGAACAGGTACAGTATGTGAGCAGCTATGAACTGACAACCTTGAGCTTTAATGGATAACAAGGACTTCAAAGTAGCGGAGGCACGTGTGTCACGCAGCGCCAGTTCCCGTTTCATTCTGGGTTCAACAACAGATTTTGTGCGACTCTTGTTTCTTTTTTGATCAGAGTGCAGGTTCTCATATATAATCTGCGGCACCTCAGTGGCTGGGAATAGCAATGGAGCAGGTGTCATGCTCGCCTGACAGCAGGTTAACTCAACCAATCTCCAAAATCCATTCAGCCCTTTTGTGTTTGACATCTAATAAGCCCTGACTTAAATTAAAAGCCCATTAATGCCACCTAATCGGGCTTTGCCGTGTTCTCTGCACCACCCCTCATTGCACTTCCTCCATGAGGAATTAGCCTGGGCTGTACCTTCCCTATAGTACTCACTGCACAGTTCCACAGTTCACTCCATTATAAAAGTTTCCGGACTGAATAGAAGAAAGATTAGACAGTGATGTAATGGAGAGCCACAGAGACAAAAGACAGACTACTCCTTTTGCAGCACAATTACTTACTACCTTATAACTAACTAGTGCAGTGCCTGTTCGGAACAGGCCGATTGCTCAGCCTCCGTTACTGCTGCTTGCAGCTTTCTCGGGAACCGTTCATCCAGACAACTCGAACACTCGACACTGCTCTTCCTTGTCCTGAGCAATACACCTGACATGACCTAATCGCATCCCCTAACAATGCTAGAGTGTATGCGTCCTTTGGGGTGCAAAAGCTCACACAGGCATCGACGGATAGCGAACTGAAGCCTCGAGTTCGGCATTTTGGCCGTCACCATCTTGGTTTTTGGCCGTCGCCATCTTGGTTTATTGCAACCAGAAGTGACACGAGAGGGTGGAGCTAAATACAACCAACATTTTTAGGCAACCAAAATGTTACAATTTACTTTCACAAGCTGAAAACACACTGTGAAAGGGTTAAAGTTCTAAGACCAAAATGCGGAACACTCCCAAACCTGACAACACCGTGGTAGCGGCACAAGGTAGCCATGCTTTAAGCATACCCTGCTTTATCGTCTATTTGACTCTAAATGGGACCATCATTTACTAAATGAACATCATGCTATATTGAAGACTTGAAGACTTACTGAGCTAATAAATCAAGTGAGTAGTAGGGTCATTTTCTCAAAGACTTCGATACAATCAGACTTCTTTTTGCAACCAGAGGAGTCGCCCCCTGCTGGCCATTAGAAAGAATGCAAGTTTAAGGCACTTCGGCATCAGCTTCACTATTCTGACCCAGAGGTTGTCACATGCGAGCGACAGCTGCAGATTTCATTTTCTCAGCAAGAGCTACCAGAGCAGCATTGCTTTGGGAGACTCTTAAGGGTCTGCCAAGACATGCAAGAAGAGGGTCATGTGACCGTTAGGGGTTTCTGAGCTACAGCAGCACTAGTGCTACAAAGCTCCTCCACTGGCACTCTAGAACTTCTTACAGAATAAGATAATATCAGCCTAATTAGCAAGCTACAATAAAGTAACATAAGGATGCCTTTCGCCTTGCATGGTCACCCCTATTGTGAGAGCAGAATGTAAATATCAGACAGTCTTACAAAACTGTGGCTTATGTTCATGACTATTTTTTCTTTACTCCAATTGTTTGCCACAATATCTACATATTGTAACTACCCTACGGTTAAGGTTAGGGAAAGATTGTGGTTATTGCAAACTATCTATCATTAAGGTATGGTTAGACGGTGTTTTAGGTTACTAAATCACTTGGTTATGGTTTGGGAAAGGTCGATGTTACGGTTAATGAAAAGGGGAATGTCTTTGATGTGACGCAAACTCTGCTTTCTTGCATAAATGTTGGATTTGCTTCACACCCATCCACCCACATGATCCCCACACCCTTACATTTTGCCTCACTACATAAAGGGAACACTACTTCCTGCACTGACACTGAACATTGGACGTATATTGTGAAATCGTCCAACATAAATACAGTTCGGGATCTGGTTTGGCAAGTTAGAGCGGCCCATTGAGAGGGACCCAGGACACTTTGATTAGAGGTAGGAACATATGTGTACAGCACATGCACCAGGGCACCCTGTTATTTAACACATTTCCATCCATTCCCTTACTACCATTGAGAGTCCTCACCAGACAAACAACAGCATTCATCAAATGGTTAGTGTGACATTGTTATACTGCCACAAAACCTTTTCAAGAGAAATTCAGGGTGGACAGCGATTTTGACACCTGAGACGATGGGGTCCAAGGTCAGAAAACACTCGTATGAGTTGTTTCAGAGGGCTTTGACAAACGATTGATTTTGTCATTTAGGAATGAGTAATTCATGAGCGTCTGAACTCCGAGTCAATAGAAGTAACACATCTAAAGTAAATCTGATGTAATGTTTTTCAAAGTTCCAAGGACTCCAAAGACTCAGAGTACTATACCACCCATTAAATCATCCTTTGAGTTCTTTTTTTTGTATGACAGGTTAGAGTAGGAGAACTGTTCGAGGACACATCCGCTCTTTTGTTCACGAGCTGCTTTGATTAAGTAATCTAAAAACCTAAGGTGAGAACAAAAAATGTAATAGAATTAATTTCCCCTGAGGTCCATTAATTCTCTGACTGAGAATGCTAAACTCGAGTGCACCTCGGGACCTTGTTTCAGTTGATTCTCCATCAAACTTCGAGTCATACTGAGGAAATGTTTTTTCTACTGTACGAGTTTCTCTTGGTGCAAGACAGCGATGACAAAGTGCCTCTAAGCCTATTGCTTTGAAACACATCAGAGAAAAAATAATGCTTGTTGGCACATCTAATTCATCAATGCACCACTACACCACCATTTTTGCCTGCTTCAATGGTGATGCATTTTTTTCACGTTGCCTCTGCAACAATCAATCTGCAAAAGAGACTCTGAAAATGTTCTGTACCGGCATTTTGACTCAGTCAATTATCTGTCAGCTCAACTTATTAGCAACACTTCAAATGAATCATTGGAAATGTATTTTCATATTGCAGAGGACTCTTCACCTCTTCTTGACCCATATGACCACTGATTCTCCACATTACCTTTCTTCCCATTCTACGATGAGCACCCCTTAAAAACGCACTTCATGCCAGTCGCAAACGTCGACAGCTAACAATGTGCTGTGGTGACACACCTTTAGCCAGGTGACAGTAGTAGTAGTAGCTGTACAAATGTTTTGGAATTAAAGCTTGCAGCCGGGGAGCCACTAGAAATTTAGCAGGCTTGGAACCACCTCGGCAACAGCTCTGACACAATGATTATCCTTGCTATACCTTCCATATTCTGGGGCTTCTGTCCGCCTCTCGGCACCCTGAATCATTTAGGGTTTCCACCCTCTCAATGCCCCACTGCCTGCAATCATTTGACCCTCCTTGCCACCTATTTTTAAAACGCTGTTTTATACAGCAAGGGCCCCGTTTCTTTCTCTGTGGTCTTCTTAGGGTTAAATGGGGGCAATGTAATTAGCCCAGCCCAGCATCTAAGCAATCACATCCATATTGGACGTTTCTGCACCTCACAATGTACCTTCCATGCCAACATTCAATGCAGGAAGTAGTGTGTCCTTTATGTAGCAATGCGGAAAAGTAAAGTTGTGGAGCTCAGGGTAGTGGGTGGGCATGTGCTGTAGTGTGACTGACTTTCATGCAGGAGACGGTTTGTGTCCCATCACAGATCTGCAATTAATGTTGATATCTTTATTGAGAATGACCACAATCTTTCCCTAACTTCAAACGAGTGTTTTAGGTGCCTAACTTCAATTACACCTAAACATTAGTGTATTTTCCATAACCATGATCTATCCCCAACCTTAAAGATAACTTATTATGCTTATTTTCAGGTGCATACTTGTATTTTGGGTTTCTACTAGAACATGTTTACATGCTTTAATGTTCAAAAAACGCTTTACTTTTCTCATACCGGCTGTGCTGGAGCAACTCTGATTGGTCAGCTGGCCCACTGTTGTGATTGGTCAACCGAATCAAACTCTATGGACTCCACTTCAGCTCAGCTCTAACTAGTTTTGTTTGAGGGAGCGTGCCAAACTAGCTGCTTGGCAAATTGTGTTACTTGGTGACATCACCATGTTACGGAAGAAAAGGCGGGACTTCAGCCAAGGTGTTTCATGCAGTTCAGGAGCAGTGTTTCTGTGGGGGAGAGTATCACCATTTGCCGTGAACTTTGCAGATCTTTTACATGCACAAAAAAACCTGATATAACACAATCAAGGAAAGGGAAAAAGCACAAAAGCATAATAAGTCCCCTTTAAACATAGTGGCCATGCTCAAAAAGGGAGAATTTTAAAAACCTTGGCATTGGACATGAAAAAACCTTTTTCTTTAAAATGTAAGGGGTTTTGTAGAATTGTCCAATGGGGTTTTGTCAAAAATAAGGCAGTTTGAACTTCTAGTGAGTGAGTCATACTCATGCAATACTGCCTTGACAGAAAGTCCTTGTACCATGCCCTACGTTTCATGTAAAGTAAAGCAGTCCAATACAAAACATTCAGCTTACAATAGAGTCGAATCAACATTTCTCTGACAAAGTCTAGCAAAAGATGAATATGTTCAGGTCTTCTGTGAGGCTGTTTTACTGGGCTACATTATATTGTACAAGTTTTTTTTATATATCCATCTAAATCAATATCTACATGTGAGCAGAAAGAATTGCTGCACTACATCACTGACAGAGCTCATTGTCCAACACAAATCCCTGGCACCGCCTCCCCCGTACTCTGCTACTACACTGGCTTTATATTGGCAGAAACAATAAAGTCTAATTTTTCTCATTTTCACATTAAAGCAAGTAAGAGCTGGCTAATTCGAACACAGACTCGACATAAATATCAAGTACAACTGCAAAATATAATCTCACAAAATTCTGTAATAAAAATGCCACTTTAATTGTTTGCATTTTAGGTTTGGTTTAAAAAAAAAAGGTATGAAGCTGGTTGTTCACTGCAGCACTGTCCTCCATTGCTGAGCAGCTGAAATAGAGAGTGGAAGACTGGTAGTGTTGCAGTTAATAGTTTTTGTCCCAAAGCAGAATTCAGGCCAGCAAGTGACTTTTGAAAGCCAGAAATCCATCTTGCAAAGGAATCGTTTAGTCGTTGGTATTGATCATCACAGGCTTCCAAACCCAGTAGATATTAATGCGCTTTTGTCCTAAGGGGCAGTAAAAACATTATGCCTCATCTGCTAGATGTTGAGTATATTTAAAATTGCAGTATTTAAGAATTTTTCACTTATCGAGGATGCACTGTAAGTACAGTATGTGTGAGAGCGGGTTTCAAAATGCCCATATTTGGATATATGAAGTTATGAAGATAAATATGTCTAACAACTCTTTACTCAATTACACAGTTAAAGTTCTACATGCATTTTGTTTATATAATGCAATGAATGACTTTAGGAGACATTAAAGGCTTTTTTTCTTAATTCATCAAGGGTATTGGGTTGTGCATTCTGATGAGAAGACCTTGTGAGACATTCGGATGTAGAAGGAGCACTTAGGCTACGCTTCAGTCAGATCTTTAAGACAGACAGTCCGCACTGTTGATCAGATCGGATCTGTGTGTCCAGAAATTGGCAGCCTATCTGCATGGGTTGCTGTGGTAACGGCAGAGGTGTCAGTTACTACATAGCTACGCTGGTGACGCCGCTTTCCAACTCTGAAGCATGAGAAGTGGAGGTTTATAATTTTGCCCTCTAGGCAATCGCGTTGTCAAGACGCGGTGCGGAACTTATTTTTGGCGTCTGTCCAAGATTGTTGTTCTCTGTAGCGCTCTGCTATAGTAGCAGCATGGATTCTGCTCAGCACTTCTGTCACTCTATAGATTTGAAGTCGTCGTCGTTGTGTATCACGTTGCTAGTGACGCAAAAGACGCTTTGAAATTTTATTTGACACACGTCTGCAGGCAGAAATCCACTGAAGTCGAGGTCTGTCCGAATCTTTTTTCCCGCGCATGAATGTTCCACAGGGGTGTGCAAGCATCCATAAGAACCTATAAAATCAGTTTTTATAAATTTCTGTGCAAATGTTTTGGACTAAATTCTGTGCTTGTTGCGAAACGGCTTTAATTCTTGTTTTCCTTTGGAATTTTCCTCTAGCAGTGTCCTCAAATCTTCCCTCTGAACGTTTGTGACACAAGTATAAATTCTCCAAAAGTAGAAATATTCCAGAAAAGGTTACAGCGCTTCATAATTTTCATTTGGTGCAGCAGTGGAGTAAATGTACACCTCTGCTAATATCTTCATATGCTTCATATGTAAACAGATATAGCAGTAAAAGAATAGCAGGCTTAATATGCCCTTTGGTCTTGAGCAAGAAGAGTATCCTCAAGGAGATCGTGGTGATAACACCAGTTGTGAGCAGGCTTTCTGTCAAAACAAGCAAGATAAAGTAATATTTGACCTCCCATCCCTTGAGGTCTTTGAAGCTCAGAATAGATTGAGTCAACATACATGTGTGTTTCAGGGTTGTATGAAACTACGCAAGGCTCTCACGAGAATCAACAGACACATCTCGTCTCCCATGGCACCGCGGTGCAAGCGCACTTTACTGCACAGAAACAGCTCTATCTGTTTAATTATCCTTCTCTGAGGCATCAACACATCTCAACTGCCACCCCCACCACTCATGAATTAATGATGCACATCTCTGGTTGTTATTAGTAAGCTGCATTGGGAAACAGACTGGTCGAAGTCAATTTGAAATTCAACTCTAAAAAAACCTGAGGTGCTTGTTGTTTTCCACTGTAGTGATTGTTAAAACAACAAATATACTCCCTCATTTGTTTCAACAAGATGTGCAGCCCTTCAGGGACCACAGTGCACTCTTTGGATACAAGGTCAGCTGGCAGTGATCTTGTTTTTGAAGTTGTCATGCTGGATACACACATGAGTTAATTAATAACACCATGGAAGTATTGTGGTTCAAAAGTGGTCCTGGGTGAATTGAGGATATTTCTTTGTCAGTGTCAGTGCTTTTATTTTGAAATGAAAGCAGAAAGTGTTGATTTAAAAATAAATAAATCATGTCCGTGACATATTCTACAGATACATACATTGAAAGTGCAGTAATGTTGCTGACACTCAATATACTGTCAAAAGATCACCTTCACTGTCAGTGAACTAGCTGCTTCAGTCCATATTTGTTGGCGTTTAGCCTTTCAAAAACAACAGTTTCACTGCGGTAAAAACGGTTTACTCTCCCGCACGCACCTGTATTAACGGGGCAGCAATCTAACAGCACCATAAACTACATTTATATCACCACAATAACCCCAAATAATATTTTTTAGGGTGATAACGTCATAAAGTATGACGACAGACATATTGGGTGAACGCGGTGGGAGATGAGGAGAGACCGGTGTGTATTTTATGTCTGAAAACTGGCAGCTGACTAAATGAGACCCAACAAATTAAGAAGACATTTTTAAGTTCTACATCCCTGCAGTCACGGCAATAAAAAAGTGGTTTGATAAAGTTTAAGTAGAAGTGTTTGTGCATGTGTAAAGGTGTTCATTAATATTCACTCCAGCTAGGTTTCACAATGCTGAAAATCAAGTTTTAAGACAGCAAAGAAGTCTCAAAAGGGCCTAAAGAGCAGAGTTTCTGGCTGACAATATCTGCTGAGGTCTGCATTAAGTTGAATAAGGATCAGAGTGTGCTGGATGTACAATTCCTCACCTCTCTTCAGCCCTAGAGAAAGGGCATCGTCTCACTCTGATTGGCCAAGAGGGGAAATGCACCAAGCTGCTCTTAATTCTTAATTAGGAGTCGGTCTCCACACCTTGCACAACAGGTGATCTAAATGACACTCCAATCAACTCAGGGGAATTGGGACATTCAGCTAAAATGAATTGGGGGGAAGGGAAATGACAGCAAGAACCAAAGAATTCTTCTTTAAGCTTCACTACACACATTTAGTTAGTTAGTTAGTTTAGTGGTAGTTTAGTTGTTTGTTAGTTCATACCAAAACACTTGCCATTCTTCATACTGTCTCACATTAAAGTTAATCCTTAACTCTCCTTGGCATGAATTTTTATTTTTTGGAAAAAAAAATATTTCACCCCAATTTTGGGAGCTGATAATATCATACCCAACCAGATTTTGGTTTGCTGCCTCAGGGCAACAATGTGCTACAAGGTTACTGAAACATCAAGGCTTTTTATAGTACATTGGCTACACTTCATTTTACAGGTCTGCAAATTTCATGGTAATTAGGTGATAGTTAGCAAGTAACCTATTTGAAATTTCTTTGGAATTACTGCCAAATTACCCCAATATTTACCTCAAAATGTATCGAAAAATACTTTATTATAAACATGTTTAAATAATGATATGCTGAAATAGCATTAAATTGGGGCCCTTAGGCTTAAAAAGCGGCTGTGCCCTTCTCTTCGTTGGAGGAGAAAAAACAAAACTAATAGAAGACACTTCTGATCAGGCACAAATCTCACCATTGTGTGACTTATTGTCTACACAAATGTAACCTCGTAGCTAATGTCATGATTCAGGGAGTTTTTAAAGAAATTTCAAAGAAGTTATTTGCTAATTATTATCTATTTACCAGCAGATATGGAAATAAAGCATATCAATTAATTTTGTATTCTTTTCCTGGAAATGTATTAAATAAATTACCTGCTATTTATTATTGGGAAAAAGCACAATATAATTATTAAATAATGTTTATAATAGATTAAAAATAATAATAAAAGTCCAGAGTGAAGTCCCAAGTCAAGACAGCCAAACAAAGTACTTTTTGATACATTTTGAGGTAAATATTGGGTAATATGGCAGTAATTCAAAAGAAATTTCAAATAGGTTACTTGCTAATTATCACCTAATTATCATGAAATTTGCAGACCAGTAAAAATGAAGTGTTACCAGTACATTTGATAAGTGGAATAAGGAAAACAAGCAATAAATGCATTTTGACAAACATCAACCACAAATGGTTCCAACCAATCACAATTAGGAAAAAATTGTCTTTATTTCAAATAAAGTGATAGTGATTGATACGGTGTAATTTCAAACCAAACACTGGAAGTGAACGCTAGGACCAGTATTGCCATTACCTCCAGTAACCACAAATGTCACCACCAAGTCAGGAAAGCCCTGAAAACAATCAGCTTCTTACCTAAAAGGATCCAACATGAACACGTTTCTGCGACTGGTTAACATATCTTTGTTTATTTGATTCTCCACTACTGTTTCTGCCCCCTCATACCTTTTAAGATCTGGAGTTTTCGAACTGTAAACAATAGAATAAATCAAGTTATCCTGCTGGATTTGTTTATTGAATGTCAGAAACTGTCATAAATAATGTGAACAATCTGTGCTCAAGCCTGCACTTTGCATTTTACTTTCTCGTATTTGAGTCCCTTATTATCATGGAGTCAGGATTTTTTATGACTCATAAATGCTTAATTGTTAAATTTTGTCCTCTATAGTTAAGTTGTCATCCCCTTCGCTTCTTTAATTTATGCAGGCTAAGCATGCAAACTGGGTTTCTGCCTCATGGCGTTATACTTTTTTCTATGTGTAAACCTTGTCCGTTTTTTTGTATTGTTTTTGCTTTGCATATGTCTGTGTGCAAGCACATTTGTGTTTTTGTGCTCTGGTGAGGCTCTCTCCTTTTCTCATCCCTCTCTCATCCTACCAGCTGTTTATGCATGCAATTGCCATACTTTTATCTTTTTTTGCAGCATTAATACTATAAAAGTTTTAAGAGTTATTCGTCTGAACATTAGGAGCCTTCAATGAAAAATCGACCTTCTGAGAGCCCGAGTTTCTCTGGCTCTCACTCTTCCCAAAACTTGGTTAAACAGTAGTATTTCCATGATTACAGAACCAGCTCCTGTTGTTAATCAGCATCTAAAATACCATTTGCAACATCTTTTATGATGTAACATTGATCCTTTTATTGATCAACCTCAGTGTTGTTTAAATCACAGCTTAAACAGACTTCCTTTCTACTTTATAGCCACCATAATGTCATACAATTGTATTTATACCGTATATATTCATTCAAAGAGGTAGACACATTGACCTTTTATTTGATTGTTTATTTCATTTTTAATGATGTTGTGAAACGGCTTTAATTCTTGTTTTCCTTTGGAATTTCCAATTTCCAAATTTTAATGAGGAGAAAACCTTTACATAAATATGATTGATTGAAGTAGATAATTTAGAGTTTCCAATTAGCCTAAAGTGCAGATCTTTGGATTTTGTATCATGGGAGGAAACCTGACCACCAGGAGAAAACCCACGCAGACAGACACAGGGAGAATATACAAACTCCACACAGCCAGACAGGTGGAGGTGTCTCTGTGAGGCTGTAGTGCTAATCACTGGGCCGCTGCGCCGCTCTGAATTTGATATGATAGAAGGAGAGGGTGAGGTAGATGGAGGAGGGAGGTGGGGGTGGAGAGGAGAGAGTCAAATAGACCATAAAGCAGGGGATGCTTTAGGGCGTGGCTACCTTGTGATTGACAGGTCGCTACCACGGCGTTGTCCGGTCTGGGAGTTGTCCGTGTTTACGTCTCAGAACTTTAACCCTTTCAGAGTGTGTTTTCAGTTTGTGAAAGTTAATTGTAACATTTTGGTCGCCTAAAAATTTCTTATTCCGCGTTCGGTTGTACTTAGCTCCACCCCCTCGTGTCACTTCTGGTTTCAAGAAACCAAGATGGCGACGGCCAAAATGCCGATATCAAGGCTTCAAAACGGCATTCCACAAACCAGTGGGTGACGTCACTGTGACTACCTTCACTTCTTAAATACAGTCTATGGTCCTGAGGTGTCCTTATCGCAAGCATCCTTGTTTCATGTTTAATACACTTAACTGGCTGCCACTTCACTTTAGGAGAAATTTTCATTGTTTGCTCTTTGTCTTCAAATGCATTTAATTCAGCTATCCTTTGTACTTAAACAGCTTTTAGTTCCATTAAGATCATCATATTTCACTTAGACGTACTCAACAACCTCTTTGTATCGTGCCTAGAATGTTTAAAGAAGTTGGGAGAGTTGCTTTTAAGTTCTAAAGCACCATCAGACTGGAATAATTTGCCTGAGTCAAATCGATAACTTCTTTCCACGAAGACTTCTTTGCTTGTTTATCTTAAATCTCTTTGTTCTTGGTTTTGATTGCATTTAGCTGTGGCCCAGAGGGGAGAGCAGGTCGTCCATCAATCTGAAGGTCGGTGGTTCGATCCCCGGCTCCTCCGGTCACATGTCGATGTGTCCTTGAGCGAGACACTTGCTCCCGAAGGCTTAGCCATCGGTATGTGAATGAGTATTTAGATTAGAGAAGTTGGCACCTTGCGTGCCAGCCTCTGCTATCAGTGAATGAATGGGTGAATGCTGACATGTAGTGTAAAGCGCTTTGAGTGGTCGGAAGACTAGAAAAGCGCTATATAAATGCAAGTCCATTTACCTTCAATTACAGTTTTAGTCGACTCAGTACTTTAACATGTTATTTTATTATAATGGTCATTGTTTTAATTTTCATTATTTTCATAGTATGTTGGTGTGGTTTGGGATGGTGGGACAGCCCTTATGTATATGTCCTAATGCGCATGTCCTTGTTGATGTTCAACACAGTCTCACAGCAGTTCATGAATTAGTCACAAAATTTAATCTATTTGATTCATGGACATAGACACGAATTTCCCTTTTTTTCGTGACGCTCAGCAGCTTTCAACAACATATTTTTTGTGCATTTTCCTACGAATGTCCAGCAACATGTGACGCATGTGTCAATTTCCGCTCCATAATTTTCAAAATAAAACTACTTAGTTATGTTTATGAAAAGATCTCGGTTTGGGTTAAAATAACACCGGAAGTGCTGTAACTTAAGTACAGAAGTTACGTGGCAAATAAATACATTTTGACTTGTGGTTTCACACAGGTCACGATCACCAGTCTCCTGGGCATAGAATGTCCTGTGTTTTTTGACCCGCCCATCCACACCGACCTCCTCCCTACGCGGCGTTTGCCGCTCTTTATACTTCCCGGTTCACAATTACGTGGATTACATACGAATTAACTTCGTGCTGACCATCACGAAAAAAATGGGAAATTTGTGTCTATGTACACGAATCAATACATTAAATTTTGTGACTATTTCATGAACTGCTGTGTGACTGGGCTGTGATGTTAATATGTCGATTGTTTTGTGCCGTTGAATTGTTTAATATATCATAATTAGTATCATTCATGTGCTTAAATGTTAACTTCTGTGTTGTGTGCCTGAAAACGAGATGGTTCATCTGAAGGGTTTTACCCTCTAATTCAATTCTGAAATAAAAATAAAATGAATGCTCCCATAGAGACTGCAGTTCTTGTATCATCTTGATGTAGCACCGCACTTGTGAGAAAAGCCTTCGGCTGATGAAAAGGTGTGGAGTGATACATTTCTCAGGATCGCCCTGTAACTCTAAACGCAGGCAGATTGTATTCATTACAAATCCAGCACACTTTAATAACGGAGAAATGACTGAGGCACGGTGACTTCAGATCTTCCTGATCATCAGTGTCAGTGCACGATTCTTCAAATGATACCCAGATCTGTTTTCAATATTAGGACATAGAGTTCATTGAAGTGTTCTGTTTCTGCAGGGTTAAGCTGCTCTCACCGTCTCATTGTAATTACTTACAGGAGAGCACTTAGTCTCTGTGGCAGTGTAGCTTTGAATGTTACGTGAAAAATGTTTACTGACTGTGAGTCTGATTTGATTAAAATTAGCAGACGGACAGCGCGCTGAACGGTAAGTAGGATGTTATAACATCCAAGCTATTTACCTGATACAAAGAAAACCTTTTAGAAAGCAATCTTAGTCACATTGCAGATAAAGGATACGGCATTATTCTGTATTTTTCTTCCTGTTAACAGATGCTGAAATAAACTGAAAAATCTGCCACAAATATATAGTTTCTTCTGAGTTGAACTGATATTTTTCTGATAATTCTCCTCAGTTTTTGTGTAGGGAAATACACTATAGAGTATACACTACTGCAGCTTTTGAGGGGCATGTTTGTAGAAACAGTGAGCAGAGAGCTTCTCATCTCTTTGTGGGCATTTCCCATGGCGGTGGTTGACTGACATTTGAGTGCCGGCATTGCTAGGAGACGCGCTGTCAACTTCCACCGTGAGCTACCAACTGTCCTGTATAGCCTATGAATATTAATACAAGATGCTTTTTCAACAACATTGTTTGGTTTTACTCTGAAAAAAAAAAACTACAAACAACATATTTCTCCACAAACAAACAAATAATGCAGTTTCAATCCAACATAGGGATGATTATGTACTTTAGCGATTTAAGCCATCTGTCCCTTTACATTACAATAAACATTTGGGAGGACCCATCACACTGTTAAGTTTGTATTCCAATAAACTGAAATTATATTACAAACTATTACAAAGGTATTGGATCAGCCCAATTACCAGCACCAACATTGTCAGTCGGCCCCTGGAGAATACAAAATGTAGGGGCGCATAAACAAATAAAAGTTGAATTTCTTCTTTTTTGTAGGCTCATTTTGACCAAATAAGTCAAAATGAACAATGGAGGTATTCATTTAAATTTAGTTTGACTGTTAAAAAAAGGCTCAGTATTTCCTAAAACAGGAGGACACTGCAGTTTTTAAGAAACATTACTCAAACAGGAATACATAGTGCATTTGTAAGGGACTATTTTCAGCTTACACACTTGGTGCTCTCGTCATTGGAGTCATTGTTGGCGCTGGTCTTTACATGAGACTATTATAGACTAGATTATAGATTATCTTTTATAGACTTTACATCCATTTACCCACACATGATAATTGACCATGGTAATGCCGTTTGCCTTGCTCAGAGGCCATCCTTACCATAATAACACTAATTTAGGAACAACGGAAGTCAGACGGTGGTTGGCGGTACCGCAGATTGCGGTCGTGTCTAGAAGCTAGCCCCTAGCACACAAGGTGTGAAAACCTGCTAAAACTCTTGCGAGACTCGCTGACCGACGACTTATCCTAACCTTAACCATTTAAGGCCAATGCCTAACCTTAACTATCTTGCGACGGTTTCGCAGCGACTGCTCACATTACCGCAGTTTCACAAGCGTGTCGGAGAACTACAGTGGCCTTCAGGTAACATATAAACGTGAAAGGCTCTCTCTAGAGCCAGTGTTTGGTTTGTCCGTTCTAGGCTACTGTAGAAACATGGAGGAGCAACATGGCGGAGTCCGTGAAGAGGACCCGCTCCCTATGTAGATATGAAGGACTCATTCTAAGTTAACGAAAACACAACGATTCTTAGTTTCAGGTGATTATACACTAATGAAAACATAGTTATGAATATTATATTCTATTTCTGCTAATGGATCCCCCTAAATGTTACGCACTGTTCCTTTAAGTATTATTTCTTATTAAGTAAAAATATAAAATGTGACCTGCAAAACGAAATAAAAAACTTTTTTTCTTTCTATTTTGCACTGACTTTAGTGACTCTGGGGCAGCGAGACATTCACAGTTTTAACAAATGAGTACATGCATGTACAGCTTTGAACTACAGAGCTTCAAGAGAAGCTTGAGTGACTTGGCCTTTTCCTCCCCTATCAATTCTCTGATACTGTAGGAGAATTAGCAGGGAGGAAAAGGCTAAATCCACTCATGCCTATCTATTTTGCTGTGTGCAAAACACATTACAATTCAAGGCCGAATTGGCAGCCTGCACCCTTGATTGCTTGTTCTCATTTAAAATACCCTGCGAACCCTTACAATTAGAGCCCACAAGTTGCACTGGAATATTAAAACCATGGTGACTCCCCACTCCCCCAGGTTATAACAGGATAGACATCAGTGTCTCAGCATGTCTTTGCGAGCCTGTCTGGGTCACTTTAATGTATTCTTACTTCTTTATTGTGGCTTTCCTTTAATCCATGAACAGTGACAATGTGACATTCATATATGTAAAAGTTAACAAACATGACCTTTAACCAACAAATTCTCCAGATGCAGATCATCTACAGGCCGACTGTTCCTGTTAAATGATGTGTAGATAAAAGTAAAGGTCAGAGCTAATATCCTTGCTACAGATTTTAAACTACTCTGTAGCTTGTCGTAATAATGAAATTCACCGAAGTTAACTCCCCACAGTGTCGACTTCTAAGGGGGGAAAAAAATCCTATTGATCGAGAGAGTTGTGGGGATTCTCCCAAGCATTTTCACAGCACATTTCACCGCATCAGCACTGCCTCGGGGCATCATAGTGAAAGCAGCAGACTAGTGTAGCTCTTGAGGAGCAGGGTGGAGGAACTTGATACAGGTGAAGTGAATATAATGACTTAGCTTTTGACATACCAGGGAGACTGGAGCACTTCAGGGCTCGGTAACAACATCCCGATGCCTTGATCCCTTGTTATAGACTATTGATCCGATGTCTGAGCGGCTGTATTTTAAGGGCATGGACTTTAAAAGATGCCAAAATGCATTGTTCGTTTTCTACTGTATAAGTCTCTCACAGTTGAAGTTTCGTGGTTTTGCTTATTTTATATTTCTTCCTTTATTTTACTGCACTGCAAAATGTGTATTAATTAGGGCTGTCAATTGATTCAAATAGTTAATCGCAAATTTGTCACACATTTTTTATCTGTTCAAAATGTACCTCAAAGGGAGATTTGTCAAGTATTTAATACTCTTATCAACATGGGAGTGGCCAAATATGCTTCTTTATGCAAATGTAGGTATATATTTATAATTAGAAATCAATTAACAACGCAAAACGATGACAAATATTGTCCAGAAACCCTCACAGGTACTGCATTTTGCTTAAAAATATGCTCAAATCATAAGTCAGTGTGTCAGTGTGCTGACTTGACTATGACTTGCCCCAAACTGCACGTGATTATCATAAAGTGGGCATGTCTGTGAAGGGGAGACTCGTGGGTACCCATAGAACCCATTTTCATTCACATATCTTGAGGTCAGAGGTCAAGGGACCCCTTTTTTTAAAATGGCCATGACAGTTTTTCCTCGCAAAAATTTAGTGTAAGTGTGGAGCGTTATTTAACCTCCTTCTTGAACAGCTAGTATGAATTAGTTGGTACCAATGGATTCCTTAGGTTTACTAGTTTTATATGATACCAGTATCTTTACTGTAGCTTTAAACCTGAGCCCGCTACAACCTAAAAATTGCAAGTTGCATCAATGCGTTAAAGAAGTTTTTGGCATGAAAACGAGTTAACTTTGACAGCCCTAGTATTAATTAATTTTGGAATGTGCTATAATAGTAGCAAATGTAGTCACAGTTGTATCAGTTTAAAGTAACAGCAACGGTGAAGGCAGCAGTAGCACAACAACGGTTGGGATTATACTAAGATTCCCTTATACGTCAGATATATATTCTCCATATGGGGATCTGTTATACGGACAGCTGCATCATCTCCCTCTGCACTTTCAGACTTTCTTCCTCTCTCTAGGCTGCATATGGAGGTTCTCAGTATTTCTTGTAGAACCATGTCATTCCCCACCTGTCCACCTGTTGTCCCCAGAGAGTTTCCCGCCTTTGCCAAACACCTGACCTATGCTGCTCCCTGCACACCCGTCCCTCATGTCCTTGTCAAGCCACGCCTGTCCCTCATTAAGCCCTCAGTGTATAATACTTTACCTAATACAGTACAAAATACAAGCCACTTTACCCACTCACGGGTTGCCAGATTGCATGTATGCTTTGACACAATATTCTAGCTATGCATATATACCTGCCTCTTAACTGTTACCGATGTTTTTGAACATGCAGACTTCCTGCCTTTCAGAGTATAAATTCATCATCACCACTGGGGTTCTGTTGGGAAAGTTTAAATGAGAAGAATCTGCCAAAATCACCAGTTTATGCTCTTCCTCAAATCCTTCCCTCATGTAAAAGTGAAATGTTTTATTTGAAAATTCTAAAAATAAAGCTAAAAGGGGCTATTTCATGAAAAACTTGCTTGAAAAGAAAAGTGCTTGTGCTCATACATTTGGGTACATCTGGAGTGTCCACCAACCAATAAACTGTGTAACAAGACAAAACAGTCAGTTTTTTGTGGGCTGCTGAGATCAGGCTCATTAAAATATACCACCAACAGTTTGAGAACTACCTTTGCAAAGATGCACCATATTTATCTTGTAAGCGAATCAGAGCAGACTGGGCTTTTTCAGGAGCGGGGCTTAAAGAGACAGGCGCTAAAACGGAGCGTTTCAGACAGACAGTGAATACAGGTATATTCAGACAGACAGGATGAGAAAAATAATGTTTTTTTTTTTAGTTTTTTTTACTTTAAAGCATGTAAACATGTTCTGATGAAACCCAAAATACAAGTGTGAACTTGAAAATGAGCATGATATGTCCCCTTTAAAAGTCACCCGGACCAACTCATGGATGTAAGGTTAATTAGCTATAGATGTAGCTGATCAAATCTGCCAGAGACATTTCTTATCTCAGCCAACGAAATCAACGGTATCTGTCTAAAAATGAAAAGCCAACGTTTGTCAACCTCTTTCTGAAATCAAGGTCTCATTGTTGCAGCGGTTAATCTGCTGACGTTGTCATTGTAAACTCTGTGCAGTGCTAGGTGGATGGCCATAGCAACAGTAAGTAAGCGGGATGCTCATCACGTTCAAAATGCCTGAACTTGTGACAAAGATCTGATATAGTTGTGGCATATTTGATGATACGTTTTCAATCTATTGTTCTGAAGAATATACAAAGTATTTTCATATATAGTATAGAATATTAACATTGTATTTCAACATAAGAAAACAGGTATTGTTTGGTCATTATATTTTGTAATATACATTATTTATTATCTATCATTATGTTTGTGTTGTTTATGAATGTTAATTTTTCAATCCAGTAACAGCAACAATAGGTCTATTAAGATATTTGTAGTCGTGGCCACAGTAGTAGTTACAGCAGTATTATTAAAAGTAGTCTTAATAATAACACTAGTGACAACAGTGTGATAGTGGTAACAATAGTACTAGTGACAGTAGTCTATTCTTACTAGTTATAGAAAGATATGAATCACCCATGCAATTTAATATGTAAGCCACATAAACAAAGCTTACCAGGTAGTGAGTCAGTCACACAGCATCCCTGTAGAGAAGCTAAAATAAGCTGCATATTACTCCACCAGATATGATTATTAGGCTTCACTTTATAGTGGATCTCTGCACAGTCTGCAGCCAGTTTGTTAATTTAGACGGTAAAAACAGGGCATTGTTGGGTTGAAGAGAGATGATGTAAAATAGTGCTTAAAAATACATAAGGCTCTCTATGCTATTAAAGAGAAAACCACAGTAATCAGTGTGCCTAAGATGGTAAATCCACGTCTGAAATAGATTTGTTGCCTGCTGCTCAGGGTTTAAACATTTATCAAAGAATTCCTCATTTTGATAAATGGATTTAAAGGGTTTTAAAAAGACAATTATGTTTTTCTAGAAATAACTTTAGAGCAAACAACTAGATGCACAAATTTAGAACAATTATCTGTTGACATTAGCCAAACAGACAGTCATTTACCACTGGCTACTTAGCTACAAGTTGGCACTGAGCACTGCTGGCAGAGCAGTTAAAGGAACTGCTCACAGACAAATACTACGAGCCAAAGGTTAAATAAAACATTTTTTTTGGTCCCCGCACGGAGCATGAAGACGCATAATCACCAATGGAGACTTAACATGTTCGGTTTGATGGGTAGAACACGAACCAGCCCGTCGTAGCGCTGGAAATAACCTTATTTCTCAGTCTATCAATTACAATGACATGATTAATCACATCCGAGGGCGGGCTTAGGTCAAGCAGCACTACGACTGAGCACTTACTGGAGTATGCATTTATCAGATGATAATTAATAGCCCAGAGAATAGTGGTTTCAGTGCTGAGGGGTTTGCAAAAGCCTCCACCTTTAGTGCTACAACCTCCAAATTTTGGAGGTGAGGACCATTTTGAATTAAGCTGTCTGGCTGAAATGCGTCTTTTCATTTCAATATGTCTGGAATGCTTCTTGGATGCATTTACACCAGTGGAGGCTGGTGACTCAACAAATTGGGGAGGTCAGGAGGGGTCCTGTCGCTGCCGCCGGACCCAGGCAGCCTCGGCCCTCACTCAGCCGTCCGGGCTGACCCACGGTGCTGCTGCACTCTGTTCACCTAGGACTGGATCCCGGTATGGGCGACAGACTGCAGCACAGGTCCTTCAGGGCTGCTACAACGATCTAACTTGCATTGACTAACGCAAATAGTATAGCTCCCAAGCCCCCAGGAAGTGCGCCGGGCTTCGATGCAAATTTTCGTAGTGGCCAAACGGCGGTACTACAACGTCCGTGTCCATCGCGTGATCCCATTGGGCCCGAAAATACTTTTTCCCATTGACTTACATTGGGAAAGAGACGTCTACAACTCAGCCGATAATTCTTTTTTAAAATTAACTTCCCAGTAAGAACACTTGAATACATTTATTTAAATCATTAGGTGCAAAATGCAAAATGGCAATAGCCGGATCCAGAGTTATTTTCCTTCCTCCGTTCATGTGAATGAGCCCCAGACCGAGGCTGGAGCGAGGGCTGGAAGGCGGAGTTAAAGGAAACGCTACTGTACCTGCTCCATGGGCCCAAGGGATGCGGAAGATCGCCGAAAGATGCCGGTACTTTATCACTCGGCAGTCGAGCCATTTTGGTTTCATGCGCCACTGAGCAGCTCTCATAGGAATGAACGGGAGCCGCATACAACGCTGTATCCAGTTCTCTTAATACATCCATGAAAGCTCCTCGATAAAAAAGGGAAACTTTGGACTGTTGTAAAGGCCTACATTTGGACATTATCATTGGACCAACGCGACGTCTATACTAATAGATTATTTACAATGAAGAGAATATTATAATATATTTGTATAAATGATACTGAGATTTGGTAGTGGTTTATTTCAACCAATTACTCTTTTTTATATTTTGGTCTCTTTCGTGCTTCTCAAAAATAGAGGAGGATCAACCTCCTCTGCCTCCGTGGACAAGCCTCCGCTGATTAAAACCTACACGATGACATGACCAAGTATGAAAGGGATTTAAAGAGTCTGAAAATGAGGCATGAAACAGTTTGTATAGAAAACAGAGAAGTGTTGACAGTACAGAGCAAGCGGCTGCCCACTCCAGTATGTCTCATAACCTATTTGAGGGAAGCTAGTGAGAATAATATCTTAAAGAAGAAGAGTGTCTAGGCAACCGCTGGTCTTTCAGCGAAACTGATGAAAAGTGTCTAAACAAGTCAGCTCGGAAGAAAATTATGAGGCATCATTGAATTGATGCGCCGATGATTGCACAGTTAATAATTTGTCAGCGTTAACGATCGGAGCAGCAGGAACACCTGTCGGAGCAGTGATTAGAAAGTGATCACCAGAAGTGAATAAAAACCTGGAGAGGTAAACTCAGAAAAATTTAATCTAAGTCCAGATGATCTAATTGTTGATTGTTTCCTGGATGGAGCAATAATATGCACAGCTGGGTGGAATCATTAACAGATCCATTGTGGGGGGATGGAGAGACTCCACTGTTGGCACTCAAACTGACTAAAAACAAGACAATTCTGTGGGATGTTCATTAAAGATACGAGAGCACACAGTGTGCTTATGATGCGTAATGGCTGCTATAAAAAAGGGATAAAATAACAATACACCAGTGATCAAAGAGAGAAATGGCTGCTTCCCTTAAGTGTGTTTAGACGCACAGCAGAAGAAGTTGGCGTGGTATTTAATTTAATCAAACGGCATATCAGGATTTCATTTAGAGTAAACTTTACATTAAGCAGGGCCAAAAGGACTCAGACTGTCAGTTGTTTACAGCAGTCCTGCAGGCGCTTTATGGACCAACGAGTAAGGAGAGAAATGGGCAGACATGGGAAAATTTACTGACTTTATTAACCTATTTAAATGAGCTGAAAAGAAATGGGAAGTCTTTATGGTTGCAGCTGCTAATGTTGTCTGGGAAAAAAGGAGTCCGAGGCCGGCTATACTCGCCTATTATGCTTACTGCACATTGTCCCAGGCCTGAGGGCCACTGTCCCACTGTTGATAGCTGCGTCCCAGACAGTCCAATGACCCACGAGTCACATTACTTAGATTTTCTTTGAGCCAAACCAGTGACCGGGGCTGTTTTCCCACAGCATGCAAGCCCCAAGAGGAACGCCGGCGTCAGCAAGTTTCAGCCAGAGCCCCGAAAATATGTTTACGCTCAAGTGACAAAGCCCTCTAGCAGCCGTATTAATGATGATGGGAGCAAAGAAGGAAGTAAGGTTAAGTTATTATAGAGCAACAAAGTCTGCATACTGTGGGACGGAGGTCAGGGCGGATGGATGGGTCAAGAAAATGGACTTAAACACAGCAACGTATCCTCATACAAAGGTCCGTACGATATCTTACAAAAAGTTATCCCTCATTGTTGGTGCGTTTTTCTTTATATATACTGGAAAAACAAAGTTCGGAAACTTGTGTTTGGTGGATTATTTCTCTGTTGTTACAATGCTAATTGGCATTGTATTTTACATCGTTGGAAAGCCTGTTTATTTACCTTCGCAATGATGTCCAACTTGTAAGGATCATGCATTTGTGGGATGAGCTTCACAGCTGATTACGTGGGTAGCGCCCAAGAAAAATTTGCCAAAATGCTCTGCAATGGTAAACAGTGTATT
>CAKALU010063071.1:7767-21269 GCA_916700995.1 Hozukius guyotensis
AGAATAAAGTCATAATATTATGAGAAAAGAAGTCGTAATATTACGAGAATAAAGTCAGAACTTTACGGGAAAAAAGTCGTAATATTAAGAGAATAAAGTCATAACTTTACGAGAAAAAAAGTCGTAATATTACGAGAACAAAGTCATAACTTTACGAGAAAAAAAGTCATAACTTTACGAGAAAAAAAGTCATAACTTAACGAGAAAAAAAGTTGCAATATTACGAGAATAAAGTCATAATATTACGAGAAAAGAAGTTGTAATATTACGAGAATAAAGTCAGAACTTTTCGAGAAAAAAAGTCGTAATATTACGAGAAAAGAAGTTGTAATATTACGAGAATAAAGTCAGAACTTTTCGAGAAAAAAAGTCATAATATTACGAGAAAAGAAGTCGTAATATTACGAGAATAAAGTCAGAACTTTATGAGAAAAAAAAGTTATAACTTTACGAGAAAAAAAGTCGTAATATTACGAGAATAAAGTCATAACTTTACGAGAAAAACAGAAAATTACACGTAAAATTACTACTTTATAATATTATGACTTTATTCTCGTAATATTATGACTTTATTCTTGAAATCTCAGATTTATTTTTTTTCCTCAATGTGGCCCTAATACTCCGTCGTACCGTCGTACCGTAGACTTACAACAATGATAAATAAAAATGAAAATGTAAACAAAAAACAGTTATTCATTTCCATTTTTATAAATCCACAGGGAGCCACTGGAGAGGAGCTACAGAGACGCATGTGGCTCCGGAGCCGCAGGTTGCTGACCCCTGGTTTAAAGAAATACATCAAAGCCAGAGTGTCTTTCCCCTATAGCAGAACAATACTGTGTGGAGCCAGACCTTTCTTTCTATCGGTGGAGACTAACCAAGCCATAGCTCATAGCAAGGTTGAAGCTCTATTCCTCCGAATGAAATCAGTAAATCTGTAGTGAAAGGAATGAATTTACCTTCCTGGGTTCATGATGCAGTCAGAGCTTTACCGTGCACGTTGAAATGTGCCAGTTTGAGAAGTGAAGTTTATTGTGCAGTGCACCTGACCAGTCCTCACTGAGTATCTCTTCTGAAGCTCTACGACACACTATTGAAAGTGACGCTCTCCTTAAGGGGCGTACCCAGATGGATTGGTGACTGGTTCAAGAAGGCGGACAAGAACAACGACGGCAGGATGAACTTCAAGGAAGTGCAAGATTTACTGAAGATGATGAACGTGGACATGAACGAGCACCACGCTCATCGTCTCTTCACAGTGAGGAAGACATAAACTATGGTCATTCTTAAACATTCAACATAGAGTGTTTGGTTTCCATGGCCGCTGTAAGACCTCATGGGTTGTGATGCATCTATCCACCGAGCTAAAGCGTGTTCCTTTCTCCTCCGTCAGATGGCTGATAAGTCCCAGACGGGTACGCTGGAGGACGACGAGTTTGTGCTCTTCTACAAGATGTTGACACAGCGGGAGGATGTGCTCAGGGTGTTCCAGGAGTACTCCGGTGACGGCCAGAAGTTATCCCAAAGTGACTTGGAGGACTTCCTGAGAGAGGAGCAGCTGGAGGGGGTTGACATCCAGCAGCAAGCCAAGCAGCTCATTGAGCGCTACGAGCCCTCTGACACAGGTACATGGACGGGATCTTGTATACTGTATATCTTGGTGTTTGGTACTGGATGTTGTACTATTATAGGTTGGGTGAGAAGGTTCTGATACCACCCTGCTGTATTTCCAGCCAAGCTGCTGAACGCCATGACATTTGACGGCTTCTTGATGTACCTGGGCTCGGCTGAGGGATCCATCTTCAACCCACGGTGGCGGCGCGTCTTCCAGGACATGAGCCAGCCGCTGTGCCATTACTTCATCTCCTCCTCCCACAACACCTACCTGATGGAGGACCAGCTCCGTGGACAGAGCAGCGTGGAGGGATACATTAGGTAATGCTGCTGGGGTAACTCTCTACGGTTAGAAATGTCTTTGTGATGTTCAAATTAGGGATGCACCGATAGCGATGCCAGTATTGGGTATCGGGTCCGATACTGTGCTCATGTACTCGTACTCGCAAAACGGCTCCGATACAACGGCACCGATACCACTTTACGGCAGCGTGACGTTAACCTCTCGTCAGCATCTTTCAGGTCCTATCGCACGCGCTCACGCTCCACCTCCCCGGCGGTACGGACGAGACGGCCCGGTCTTGCGCCCGACCCCGCGGGGCCGGGAATCTGCCTCAGCCGGCGCGCGGCTGCCCTCACTTTCATTGCGCCACGGGGTTTTGCTTGCACCCTCTGACTCGCGTGTGCGTTAGACTCCTTGGTCCGTGTTTCAAGACGGGTCGGGTGGGTTGCAGGCAACGCTGCAGGCCGTGTTTCAAGACGGTCGGGTGGGTTGCAGGCAATGCTGCAGGCAACGCTGCAGACCCCTGGCGCCTTTTACGTGGGCCGAGCCCCGCCCTGGGGGCACGACGCGGTTGGGGCGCACGAAGGACAGTCCGCCCCGGTGACACTTTGTCCACGGCCCCGGGAAGCACCTTCACCCCGAGCCTTTCCAAGCCGACCTAGAGCCGGTGGCGGCGCACCGCCTCGTATGCGGGACTCCCCAGCCTGCCGTGTGTCGCTCACACCCTCCAGCTGGCTGTTAACGAGGGTCTTTTGGCACAGAGAAGTACTCGTATAGGTACTCGGTATCGGCAAGTACCCAAATGTAAATACTGGTACTTGTACTCGGTCTGAAAAAAAGTGGTATCGATGCATCCCTAGTTTTCTAGATGGAAAACATGTTTCCGCTCTTCAAGGGTTTGATTGACAGATGGTTCATCCAATCACCTGCTCAGATGGTTCTGGCATGTCAGGTTACCCCGAGCGCTCCTTCTTCTCAGATTCATAACTAGTCAAATTAGAACACACAGTCCTGTTATTGGTATCTTTGGTGTCACACAGGAACGTCCATAAATCTGCAGGGAAATCATAGAAAAATTAGGCTTATAAATGATTAAATGACAACTAAGGTTTGCCTATGGCACACATCCGGGATCGCCACGGCAACACATCACGTAACCATTTCCAAATCCACTTCCCAACCATTTTATAGATGTCAGGATGTCCATCAGCACAAATCCCTTACCTAATGGGCTCTCCACTATGCTCCACTGAGCTTCACTGTGACCTGCATAAATCTTCCATCACTCATTAGTTTTACATTCATTAATAGAATAAAGTGCGTCAAATTCTTTTGTAGTGATTCGTTCTATTTCATCACCCTCCTGTGACCCTGAGCCAAAAGATGAATGAAGTTGTTGTTGTGCTCAGGGCTCTGAGTCGTGGCTGTCGCTGTGTGGAGGTGGACTGCTGGGACGGTGCCAACGGAGAGCCCATCGTCTATCACGGACACACCTTCACCTCCAAGATCCTCTTCAAGGACGTGGTCAATGCAGTGGGCAACTATGCCTTCAAGGTAGCATCCCCTGTCTGCTTGTAGAAGTGAATCAGTCTTTTCAATTTTTTAATCTATCCTTGCCGGAGCAAAAACATCTAGTCGTAAGTTTTATACTAAAACATAATGAGTGCGGTGACTCTCTGATGTACTTCTTGATCATGTGTTTCTGAAGACAGTAGTGTTTGGAGCAACGTTCTCTATTAGTTTTACGTTGCACAGGTCACACACTCATGATCACATTGGTCCAAATGTGTCTTTTCAAGTAGATCAGGGGTCAGCAACCTTTACTATCAAAAGAGACATTTTAGGCAAAACATTTGAGTATTGTGATGAAGGTAACACAGCTTATAGTCTAAGGATATAGTATATAAGTCTAATGCAGTGAGGGCCAAAGAGACAATGTACTACGGAGTATTAGGGCCACATTGATTGAAAAAAACATCTGAGATTTACAGAATAAAGTCAGAATATTACGAGAATAAAGTCATAACTTCATGAGAAAAAAAGTCATAATATTACGAGAATAAAGTCATATCTTAACGAGAAAAAAAGTTGTAATATTATATAGAATATAGAAAATTCTATATAATATAGAATCTGGAGGTAACACGACAAGATGTTGCTATCTGAAGCGTTGGTTTCCGTTTGTAGTCCGAGTAGTAAAAAATAGGAGGAAAAAATAAATAAATCTGAGATTTCGAGAATAAAGTCGAAGGTTTACAAGAAAAAAAGGTGTAATATTATGATAATAAAGTCATAACTTTACGAGAAAAAAAGTTGTAATATTATGATAATAAAGTCATAACTTTATGAGAAAAAAAGTCTTAATATTACGAGAATAAAGTCATAACTTTACGAGAAAAAAAGTTGTAATATTACGAGAATAAAGTCATAATATTACGAGAAAAATTGTAATATTACGAGAATAAGTCATAACTTTAAACGAGAAAAAAAGTTCGTAATTATTATGAGAATTAAGTCATAACTTTACGAGAAAAGGCGTAATATTACGAGAAAAAAGTGGTAATATTACGACAATAAAGTCATAACTTTAAGAGAAAAAAAGAAAATAACACGTCAAATTACAACTTTATAATATTACTTTTTTTTCTCGTAAAGATTAGATCTTAAAGATTTATTTTTTTCCCCTCAATTTCCCCTAATACTCCGTCGTACCGTCGTACCATAGACCTACAACAATGATATATAAAAATGAAAATGTAACTGGAGAGACCCCTGAAGTAGACCAAGCATGTTGTTGTAATCCCTTCATGCTGTGCGTTGCACTTGTTTTTTACTTTCATTGCGTAGTAAAGCTGTATCAGCATCTCATTGTACATTTATGAGAGGGAGAACAACCGTGCACGGATATCCAAGACATTATGTGAAAGCCCCATAAAGTCATCTAGCCAGGGATCTGCCACAGAGTGAACATGCATGACAGAGCCTGAGCATGTGTTGAAGATGCATCAGCTGAATATTGTGTCCTCGTGACCCCTCGTCCATCCGTCTGCTGGTCTCCCAACCAGCCAGCCACAACCCACGGGTATATGGCAGCGGGCGTATTAGCTTTCCCCTATGATAATGCTCTCCAGTGTTAGATTACAAACTCCCTCCCTCCGTCTCCTCCTCTCCCCCCACCCAGGTATCAGAATATCCAGTCATCCTGTCCGTGGAGAACCACTGCAGCGTGGAGCAACAGAGAGTCATGGCCCAACACCTCAACCACATCCTCGGTGACAAGCTGCTGAAAAGCACACTGGACGGCAAGGCCCCCGTCGGACTGCCGTCTCCTGAGGTGAGCAGTGAGTCCGTGGTCTGAACCCCAAGCCGCTCTACGTGCTACCTGTTTCTGTTGAAGATGCCCAGACAGAGCGTTTTTTGCAGTTTGCTGCGTCTTTTGTTGTTGTTGTTGTTGATGATGTTGCTAGGCAACCACCGCATGAGCGCTATCTTAACACAAACCATGAACTGGCGCTCAAGGTGCTCCTGTAAAAACGTGAGGTACTCAGCAACGCAAAACGCTTCACTCTCATTGAAACCAGTAGAAAAGGCTGAAACGCACTCTGTCTGAGTTGAGCTCTCTACTTCAGTAAACTTACACACCCGTGGTGCATCTACACAGATCCATTTAGTCTGATTTACTGTGTGATGCACTGTTATGTTGCACTTGTTTATCTAATTCAGGGGTCAGCAACCTTTACTATCAAAAGAGCCATTTTAGGCAAAAAAAACAATGTGTCTGGAGCTGCAAAACATTTGATCATTGTGATGAAGGTAACACAGTTTATAGTCTAAGTATATAGTATATATGTCTAATGCAGTGAGGGCCAAAGAGACAATGTCCTGTGGAGTATTAGGGCCACATTGAGGGAAAAACATCTGAGATTTACAGAATAAAGTCAGAATATTACGAGAAAAAAGTTGTAATATTACGTTGTAATATTACGAGCATAAAGTCGTAGTATTATGAGAATAAAGTCATAATATCATAAAGTAGTAATTTTACGTATTATTTTCTTTTTTTCTCGTAAAGTTATGACTTTATTCTCGTAATATTACAACTTTCTTTCTCGTAAAGTTATGAATTTATTCTCGTAATATTAAGCCTTTTTTTCCTCATAAAGTTATGACTTTATTATCATAATATTACAAATTTTTTCTCGTAAAGTTATGACTTTATTCTCGTAATATTAAGCCTTTTTTCTCATAAAGTTATGACTTTATTATCATAATATTACAACTTTTTTTCTTGTAAAGTTATGACTTTGTTATCATAATATTACAACCTTTTTTCTCGTAAAGTTATGACTTTATTCTTGTAGTATTCCGACTTTTTTTTTTTTCTTGTAAACCTTCGACTTTATTCTCGAAATCTCAGATTTATTTATTTTTTCCTCCTATTTTTTACTACTCGGACTACAAACGGAAACCTCAGATAGCAACATCTTGTCGTGTTGCCTCCAGATTCTACGTTCATGTGCAGACATCTGTTTAAAGAGACTACCTGGTGGAGGTGTGATGACAAAGCAGTCTAAAGTCCCATCAGTGTTCTGTCATAAAACCAACAGTGAAGTGATCTCAGCATGGCGGTGGTGTTAGTCAGCCTGATAGAGAGCACCTTCCCTTTCACCCCAAAGCCTGTCAGAGCCTCCTGGGCCATATGATCTGTGTCTACATGCAACACCGGCACCCTGAATTATTCAACACCACAATATGTTTCCCCTCAAGGACCTCAAGGGGAAGATTCTGCTGAAGGCGAAGAAAATCGGCGGTCTGGAGGAGAGTTTCAACGGGATGGTGGAGGACTCTCAGAGCGGAGAGGTCAGCGACGAAGACGAGGTCGCTGAAAACAACGAGGATAACCTCCACCGTGAGAGCGTCTGTCACAGGGTGAAGGTAGGTCGGGTCGGTGCAGACAGCCTGTTACACACAGTCTGATGAGCCGGCCGGATATAGAAGCAGGATGCTCTAGTTCAGTCCTTTTTTAGGATGATGATGAATGGAACACTTAATAGATTAAGCTGAAGGTTTAAATGATTGAATGCATCTTGTTAATCACAGTCGGTAGTTCCAGTCCAGGTTATTTACTGAGATCTTTAGACAGCTGTGGGATGGACTGGACCTGTTTGAATCTCTGCAGCAGTCTGACACGACCGTCTGACGTTACTTTGGTTTTGCTGTAACATACAGTATGCATTTACTTCAGGACTTTGTTTTACTGCACATCGCTCTAGACCAGGGGTCAGCAACCTTTACTATCAAAAGAGCCATTTTAGGCAAAATAAATCAAATATAAAATCTGTCTGGAGCCGCAAAACATTTGAGCATTGTGATGAAGGTAACACAGCTCATAGTCTAAGTATATAGTATATACTGTAAGTCTAATGCAGTGAGGGCCAAAGAGCAAATGTACTACGGAGTATTAGGGCCACATTGAGGGGGAAAAAAACATCTGAGATTTACAGAATAAAGTCAGAATATTACGAGAATAAAGTCATAGCTTAACGAGAAAAAAAGTCGTAATGTTACGAGAATAAAGTCATAACTTTATGAGAAAAAAAGTCGTAATGTTACGAGAATAAAGTCATAACTTTACGAGAAAAAAAGTCGTAATATCACGAGAATAAAGTCATAACTTCACGAGAAAAAAAATCATAATATCACAAGAATAAAGTCAGAACTTAACGAGAAAAAAAAGTCGGAATATTACGAGAATAAAGTCAGAACTTTAAGAGAAAAAAAAGAAAATAACACGTAAAATTACTACTTTATAATATTATGACTTTATTCTCATAATACTACAACAATCTTCTCGTAATATTATGACTTTTTTTCTAGTGAACTTCTGACTTTATTCTCGTAATATTAGGTATTTTTTCTCGTAATATTATGACTTTATTCTCATAATATTACGACTTTTTTCTCGTAAAATTATAACTTTATTTTCGTAATACTACGACTTTTTTTCTCGTAAAGTTATGACTTTATTCTCGTAATATTACAACTTTTTTTCTCGTTAAGTTATGACTTTTTTATCATATTATTACAGCTTTTTTTCTCATAAACCTATGACTTTAGTCTCATAATATTATGACTTCATTCTCGTAATATTACGACTTTATTCTCTAAATCTCATATTTATTTATTTTTCCTCAATGTGGCCCTAATGCTCCGTCGTACCATCGTACCATAGAACTACAACAATGATACATAAAAATGAAAATGTAAACAAAAAACACTTATTCATTTCCATTTTTAAAACTCCACAGGGAGCCACTGGAGAGGGGCTACAGAGACGCAGGTTGCTGACCCCTGGTTTAGACTAAACTAAAAGACAAAGACGTGTGTTTCCTTGGCGGTGTTCTCTAGTGAGCCGCTCAGAGACACCCAGAAATCTGGCGGAAAAGGATTGCATAAACCTCTGTCATCCCTCATGAAAAATCCAGAGGATTGAAGGGCAGGGAGCAGACACTGGGTGTTAGATAAGGTGATCTGTTTACACCGTGTGTCTGATAGAAAGACACAGGGACAGGGACAGAGACAGAGACACCGGTGTCCTCTACCCACAGCCATCCACATCTGAAGGGAACTTAGTCAAACCCACTGTTAAAACTCTTACACCGTGCATGTCAAAATGTACACGTAGACGAGACAGGTGGAGAAGAAGGACAGAGAAGAGGATCTCGTGGTTGCTGTCAAACCAGACCGAGCCATGCCATGCCAGGCTAGGCCAAACCATGGGCTCAGTTCAGCAAGGTGAAGGTTGTACAGTCTCCTCTGAAACGGGTTATTTGATACTCTGAACAGCACTAATTGCAGTCAGTAATCACGTCTGTTGGTAAAAGGAGGTGTAAGTCGGGCTAGGATGTAACATCAACTTCTGCAAATATTTCAATGGGAAGTTCAACTTAAACAGGAGTTCCTATGATAAATCAAATACTAATCACTAATACGGAGCATGTAATCATTTGACCTAGTAGTTTGATACTGCAGACAAATTCAAAATCAAACTTTCAAATACAACTTAAAAGACACATTAAAGGGACTCTATGAAAGAATCAGAAAATGTCTTGTTAACAGCGACACCTGTGGCCATTAAGTCAATGAAAGTCAGCGCCCTGTTGCTCGCGCTTACGCTCGCTCTACATAGACATGAACGAGCATCGCTCAACACAGTGAGGAGACACACGTTAAAAGTTTCTCGGGAGTTTCGAGAGGTGGCGAGTCGCGTCGGACGCCCGTGATTTACATAAAGTAGCCTAGACCTTAACTTTATGCAAATGAGGAACGGCCGTCGTGACACTCCGTCTCTCGAATCGCGCCACCACGCTACCAGAATGCATTACGTGGGAATGGGAGGCGTGGAAAGGACGGATCCTGTGGACACGTACCATTAGTGTTGCCGACTTGGCGACTTTCTCGCTAGATTTAGGGACGTCTGGAGCTAGTGCTGCTGGCTGCTGTCATCGGAGAAGAGTTGGTAACACTGGGCTGGGTTTTAAGTTGCATACTGTCATCATTTAAGCAGTATTTAGTCAGTCAGTTAGGTTTTAATTTAAAAGTTCATCTTGAAACTCTTCTGAAAGAGTCGGGGAGAACTCAAAAGTGGTATTGATGGTACAGGCTTTAGACCAGGGGTCAGCAACCTGTGTCTCTGTAGCCCCTCTCCAGTGGCTCCCTGTGGATTTTTAAAAATGGAAATGAATAAGTGTTTTTTGTTTACATTTTCATTTTTGTTTATCATTGTTGTAGGTCTATGGTACGACGGAGTATTAGGGCCACATTGAGGAAAAAAACCCATCTGAGATTTAGAGAATGAAGTCATAATATTATGAGAATAAAGTCATAATATTATAAAGTAGTAATTTTACGTGTTATTTTCTTTTTTCTCGTAAAGTTATGACTTTATTCCCATAATATTGCGACTGTTTTTCTCATAAAGTTATGACTTTATTCTCGTAATATTCTGACTTTTTTTCCTCGTAAAGTTATGGCTTTATTGTCGTAATATTACGACTTTTTTTCTCGTAAAGTTATGACTTTATTCTTGTAATATTATGACTTTTTCTCGTAAAGTTATGACTTTATTCTCGTAATATTATGACTTTTTTTCTCATAAAGTTATGACTTTTTCTCTCGTAAAGTTATGACTTTACTCTCGTAATATTACGACTTTTTTCTCGTAAAGTTATGACTTTATTGTCGTAATATTACGACTTTTTCTCGTAAAGTTATGACTTTATTCCTGTAATATTACGACTTTTTTTTCTCGTAAAGTTATGACTTTATTCTTGTAATATTCTGAATTTTCTTCCCGTAAAGTTATGACTTTATTCTCGTAAAGTTATGACTTTATTCTCGTAATATTACGACTTTTTTTCTCGTTAAGTTATGACTTTATTCCCGTAATATTATGACTTTTTTTCTCGTAATATTATGACTTTATACTGTAAATCTCAGATGTTTTTTCCCTCAATGTGGTCCTAATACTCCGTAGTACATTTGCTCTTTGGCCCTCACTGCATTAGACTTATATACTATATACTTACACTATAAACTGTGTTACCTTCATCACAATGCTCAAATATTTTGCGGCTCCAGACAGATTATTATTTTTTGCCTAAAATGGCTCTTTTGACAGTAAAGGTGCTGACCCCTGTCCTAACCCCTGTGGTTTTGTTTTCTGTTCTCAGGTTATCGTCACATTCACCTTTTATCCAAAGATGGAACCAGTATTCCTCCCTCCTCCTTATTCGTACACATCAGGATCACAGAGCTGGAATAAGCCTTCATCAACACCGGAGCATCCTCGGCACATTATTTACTTATTCCTTCCTATAGAAAACACATATAGCTCCTATGAATATTATTCTTATTTGATGTGAAGAAATACTACGCCAAATCTTCTAGTGGTTCTGAGATACGCATGTTTTTACTGTAGCGTGTGAAACTTGTTCCTGTGATCCACTTGAACTTCGCTGCTCGTGTTTGGTGTACTGTAGCACAAATATTATGTGTTGTAGAGAAGAATGTGCCACCAATGTGTTTAGATCAGGATCTATATATATATTCTGTCAGTATTTTCCTTTAATGAACAGCACTTCATGGACTCTGTCTGACCGCTACAGTCCTCAGCTTTCACCCGGGCCAACATGCACACCTTTGATTTACAAACATTTTGCGGCTCCAGACAGATATTTTATTATTATTTATTTTTGATAGTAAAGGTTGCTGACCCCTGGTTTAGGGCATCAGGCTTTAGAGGATAATGTGCATCGATGTGCCCGGCTAACTAAGTGTGCTAAAGGAATCATTGGCCACTTAGAGTCATGTATATTGATAAGCATCTGAGAAGCACGAAACGCCACACTGGGACTGCTGTCAACACGGTCATCAGAGGTGAGGCCAGCGGCGGGTTTGGCAGAGATGTGAGCTCGGCGGTGCCCCTGCTGATGGTGTAGGTGTCTGGAGAGATGGCTGTCTTTGCTGTCTGGTAGACGGGTGAAGGTGAGGGGGGGGTAGACCAGCCAGATCAGCTTTCATGTGGAAGCAGGCAGGCGTGCATGCAGAGGTGCATTGTGCTGCTGGGCCTGCCACACCTCTGATCTCGCTACCCTGGCAGGCAGCACACCTGCTTCTGCTTGGCATCGTGGTCGAGTATCACTTACACAATTCAACAGCGGGGTTGTCTCAAGGTTTCCTCCATCCATGACAGGATTCCTTTGCATCACCAGGGTTTACCCTATCATGTGGTAGGGAGTCAGACCTCAACGGGCCTCATGTGACTTCAACGTGTTCACGACCCAGAGGTGTTTTAAATGCCTCGTGTGTTCGTCGGGTTGTGAGCAGAACTGCTGTGATGAAACATCTTGAAGTGTCTTTCCAGACCTTGTTGTCCACCAGTCGCCCTCATAGAGTGTCCGTCCTTTGTCAGTCACCTGACGCTGCTCTTCCCTGCACAGCGACCCCTCCTTTATCCCAACAACCCCACATGATATACTTGTGTGGTTACTCCAGTCAGTTGTATCCTATTCCTTACCTGCTCCCATAATCCTGCCCTACTGTGTCTGGAGCCGTTTGCCAATTCAGACTGAGCGTAACTTCTTCACACGGATGCGTTTACATTGCAGTCAGTACAGACTTCACGGCGGGAAATGACGGCGTCGTCTGCATGCAAAGTGACTCATGAAATGGCAAAATGGCTGCGTCATTCATTCGCCATCTGGTGAGACCGGGCTGATATGTCACTCATGTTCTACATTCAACGAGAACGTTGTCGGCTGTTGAGAAGTGTACAAATATTTTGGGTTCATTATGAAACTTCTGCCGACAGTTTGAGGATCCGATAGTCTCAAGCTCTTTTTAATCCTTTTCATTGGTAAATCTTTGTAAAACCAACAGACGGATGTAAACGATAGCACTTATTTATGAACGCCCAACAGCGACAATATGTCAGTGGAGCATAAATGGTATGTGGCGTATGAGGCATACGTTACTACAGCAGTGGCATGTATCAGTAAGAATTGAGTGCATATGATACTAAAACCAGAGTGGAACGGCTCTGCCAGCGTCTTTTGGTTTCATAGCTGAACTCTGAAAGACTGGAGCTGTTTTGGTTTGCTCCGTACTGTAGAACAGTGAAGAACATCTATGACCTTCCTCACCTCTTTCTCTTCTTATGTTCATAGAGGTCAAAGCAGCGTCTGTCCAAGGAGCTGTCGGACTGTGTGGTTTACTGTAAGAGCGTCCACTTCAGTAACTTCAAACACTCCCGCATCCACTCAAAGTTCTACGAGGTGGCCTCTTTCACCGAGTCCAAGGCCCGCAAACACCTGAGAGACGCTGGTGAGTCATATTTATAATCTGGGGTTTTAGTTCTACGACAGCAGTTTTCAGTAGCAGTTATACATTTTGTGTCAAGGTGAAGCGATTACTACTTGTAATAATGTTGTTTATGATCGACACACTACAGCACGTATCAGGGGCTTCAGTCTTTCACTAAACTCCTGATATTATCTCCATTCCAGGGACAGAGTTTGTGCACCATAACTCCCGGCAGCTGACCAGGGTTTATCCCAGTGGCTTCCGAACCGACTCCTCCAACTTCAATCCTCAGGAAATGTGGAACGCTGGGTGCCAAATCGGTGATTGACCTGATCTCGAGCAGGCTAAAAGCTCCTTTCTTTAATTATTTATTGTTTTTAATATTACTGCTGCATTTGGGCTACAGATTGCATGAAGGGGAAAGAGGCAGGTTTGCTTTCACAGAAAAAGGCAATACATTTTAGAGTTCCCGAAATGTCCCACTGTTCCTTGGAAATGTTTGGATGCCAGAAAGGGACTCATAGGACCTCACTACAGCACTAGGTAGCATATATTATAACATGGGCACAAACTAGGACAGTAATAACAAGGCATAAGTTCATGGTTAATGAGTGTACCCCCTCTTATAACCTACAGCCAGATAACAACTAATAAACTGCCTAACCCAGGGGTCAGCAACATTTACTATCAAAAGAGACATTTTAAGCAAAAACAAAATCTGTCTGGAGCCGCAAAACATTTG
>CAKALU010063073.1:10007-34210 GCA_916700995.1 Hozukius guyotensis
TCTATGGGTACCAACGAGTCTCCCCTTTACAGACATGCCCACTTTATGATAATCACATGCAGTTTGAGGCAAGTCATAGTCAAGTCAGCACACTGACACACTGACAGCTGTTGTTGCCTGTTTGGCCGCAGTTTGTCATGTTATGATTTGAGCATATTTTTTATGCTAAATGCAGTACCTGTGAGGGTTTCTTGAGAATATTTGTCATCGTTTTGTGTTGTTAACTGATTTCCAATAATAAATATATACATACATTTGCATAAAGCAGCATATTTGTCCACTCCCATGTAAATAAGAGACAATCATGCGATTAATTGCTATTAAGTTTCTTAATCGATTGACAGCCTTAATATAAAAACTTGTTTTATGGCTCTCTGTCTAATTATTATGTTCGTATTAAATGATGAAGAGCACAGATTAGTCATAATAAAACACCTCTCAGGTTACATTCTCACTGAAAAGTCTGTTTGACAAATCATATACGTTTTGATTCAAGCATCTTTATTTTCTCTCTCTCTTTGACTAATCCCTGTAGGATTCTGGTCAGTGGGTGAGCTCCTCGGAGGAGTCGGAACATCTAATGAGGTGGGAATCGTTTGTATTACTGAGATCAAATTGCTGCAAGCTTGATGTGGGAAAGTAATGAATGTAACTATTTTTCCTCTTTTACAGCACGTCAGAGGACACCGACCCGGGATCCTTTCCATTCGAAGGTTACACAGCACCGGTCGAAGGTGAGGCATCAACTATAGCCCCGTTTCCACCTCAGGAACTTTCACCCCGAGTTCACTAAGAACCTTTTGAGGAACTCATGCATTTCAACCGCAGGTACCAGGGTCTAAATTAAGGCCCTGGTCCGGGGGTAGTACTTTCTGAAAGTACCGTAACTTTCGAGTTGAAGTTTGCAGGGATGATCGACACTGATTGGTGAAACACACACAGAACGCCGCTGCTTCAACAGCTTCAACTCATGTACCGCTTCATTCATAAAACAAGGAAGTGCTTGTACGACCATTTTAGGACGAGGGGAGAGCATTTCTCTTTGTTTACATTTGATAACATTAAAAGTAAAGTTAGGTTCTGCTGTCGGCTTCCCGACTCATTTAAAAAAGACGGAGAGAAAAAGAGAGATTGCTAGGGCTAGCGGTAACGTTAGAAGAGAGACAGGCAGCGCGGCAGTGCTGTGAATGAAAGAAAGAAAAGTTATTTTCTGATTGTTTCACGGCATTAAAGTTCTAACGCACAAATAAATAACCATCAAACACTCAAAAGAAACCCGGCTTATGTCACTTTGAACCAAAAGGAACACACATTGGAACGGAGAAAAATTGGCACAAAACGTTTTTCTCTTTGTCTCCTCAGACGAGGCCGAGCTTCTGTTTGCCGACTACGAGAACAACAACGACGAGGAAGATCCCGTCTCGGTCGCCGTGTGGAGGAACCGCTACCTCATGGACTACGATCCTCTCAACCAGCTGCTGGTGTGCATGGTGTGCGGGGAGCTGCAGTACTCCCACAGCCTGGAGGGAGTGAGGGCCCACATCGACGAGGCCCACCCGGACACCCTGAACCTGGAGCCCAGGGAGCAGCGGCAAATACTGGAGGCCTGGGACGAGCAGGTGTCCCGGCGGGAACGCTTCTTCACCAGCCAGCTCCAGCAGCACAGCGGCGCCCTGGCAGGTACAGTGTGACTGCACCCAGAGGACATGGAGAGAGGGCAGGGGAGATGTTAGAGGATTGTGTACTGAGCATATGATACTAGTATCTCCACTCTAGCTGTAACACTGAGCCCGCTGTAACTTCTGACCTCTAACATTTTAGGGTAACAACATTTGTTCACCTTTAAGTTTTTGTTTTTGCTGTTTGTTCACCCAAGACTTTGCCTTTTTTTTCATTTGCCAAACGTGTTGGACTTGTTTTGCAGAAGTACACAGGAACTGAAGAACAAAGGAGAGGACTGCAGGAGACAAATGAAGACCACGGACAGACCAGGAGAGAAAACCCACACTTTGTCTTATTTATTTATTGTAACTTTCATAGCGAGTCACCTTGAAAGAGAACGCTGTAAAGGGAAAATTCACCCCCAGAAAAGCAGCTTTACCTCATTTCCTACCCAGGTTTGTGATGTGGGTTTATGAAAGTCAGTATTGATTTTTTTTTTATTACATTGAAGCTATGACAACTGAGATTTTGTGATAATATTTAAAATATTTAAAGGAGAAGTCCAACATTTTGGGAAATACAGTGGTTGTACTAAGCTAGGCTAAAAGCATGCTGGACCTATGAACTCACAGATAAAACTTATATTGAATATCATTTTCATATTCTTGCTCTACTTCTAAAAATCTTCAATTATTCCTTCAAGTTTGGCCGTTTTTTAACCCTCAACATCTGGAAACGTTCAGTGTTTCCCACAGACTCTAATTCCAGTCAGATAGAAACAGCATTTAACCGTCACAGGAGAATAAAACCTTTCCTCTTTAAACAGACTGACTTTTGCTGAAGTGGCACTTACAGGATAATAGCAATTTTCCTTCATTTACCAAGATTCTCTTGAGTCGGTTGTTTTAAAAGACTTCATCAGGTGACCTGACTGAGAGCGAGCTGTATGGGGCCACAAGCAGGAAACAACAAGGTCATGGTGAGTTACGCTGTGTTTACCTCTCTTGTACCTTTAAAACCAACCAATAAAACCATTAAATATTTATTGGTGACATGCTAAAACCAGCCCTTCCTGTGACCTCAGCACTCCGTATGTAACTCTGTGGCATAGCATTTCCTATGCAAACCAAACAGGTTTACCTCTTATTCAGCAGTAAGTTGTATCTACAAAGGCATTTTTTTAAATGTATTTAATTTTTTAGCTACAGTAGGATGAAACAGCGGCCGGCGCAGGTAGTGAAATATTTAATTCAAACATTCTTGCTGTGGCCAAACATTTGATCATTCTGGGAATAGACATCTGCGAGATCACGAAAATACAACCTGCTGCTGGATAACAGGTAAAAAGTAATGTTTTGATTTTCCTGTAAGGTTTGCAGAGGTGTAACCGAATCACAGAGTTAAAGGGATAGAAACACTTCAGGTGTTGTTTTAACCCAAACCGCGATCTTTTCCTAAACCTAACAAAGTACTTTTTGTCACGTTACTACCGTACTTAAAGGGACTGTTTGTAAGAATCAGAAATGCTTGTTAACAGCGACACCTGTGGCCGTTAAGTCAACGAAAGTCAGCGTCCTGTTGCTCGCGCTTGTGCTCGCTCTACATAGACATGAACGAGCATCGCTCAAAACAGTGAGGCGACACACGTCAGCTAAAACCACAATATCACTCTATATTTCAGCTGCTTGGCAGTAATGTTAGCTGACCAGACGAAGGTCTCTCCATGAATCACTGCTGATCCTAGTGTGTGGCTTTTCCTGCCTCAGCCTCCCGACCGCGGCCGTAGGGAACAGGGGAGACACCGGAGATTTGGTCGGAGACGATAACGTTTCTCGCTGTGGAGCCCCGTCACTTCACAAGACACGGGAAACCTCTTTTGGTCTGGAGGAGCTGCAGCATTTATTTCTGCACAAACGTCCACTGTACATTCACTAGATATGCGCATACACGTGAGAGTGGAGCGAAAGCGCGAGAACGAGCGCGGTGTGTGAGTGAAGGCAGGCAGGAAGAGGAGCAGAGGAGCAGAGTACAGCAGAGACTCCGGCCCTGGAGACCAAAGCTACGGTCTCCCCCGCGTCCTCCAACCGCGGCCAACACTGTTTTGCAAGACGGGGCTTTACTAGATATAACTTCGTGGTTTTGGTGCTTCCGTGTAGTTTGTGTTGGAGTCTGAGTCTGAACAGCGTAGCCACATGGGAGCGCGCATGGGACACCGACCCGGATTGATTTATACGTGTAAGAAGTTACAAACAGTCCCTTTAAGTTGCGCCACCTCAGGTGTTATTTTAACCCAAACCGCGACCTTTTCCTAAACCTAACTAAGTAGTTTTATTTTGAAAAAACAGGAGCGTAAATTTACATGTGTTGCTGGACATTCGTAAGGAAAAGCATGAAAAATATGTTGTTGAAAGTTCTGCTGAGCGTCACAAAAAAAAAAGAGGGAAATTCGTGTCTATGTACACGAATAAAAAAGATGAAATTTCGTGACTATTTCACAAACTGCCGTGAGACTGTGTTGGACAGAATCACATCAGAACCCCCCTGAATCAGCCAGCTATAAGAAAAGAAACACATACAGCACAAGAGTGAACCATTCATCATCCATTAACAGTCGCTAACAGTTTTGTATAAAGGTTTGTCTGCACTACAGGCAGGCTTGCATTCAGGTCCAGGACTGCTCTAGACTCTGGTTAGTTATTGGATTGTTGCATGGGTGTCCCGAACTGTTCCACATGATTTTGTATGTGATACTGCACCACGCTGTTCTTCAAACCCTGAACCTTACATGTGTTCCTCGATGACTACCTTTTGTAACTTTTTTTACAACTGTATAAAAACCCTCCTGCAGTTCATATCGGCTCCACCGCGTGATGTCCAAACATCCAACCATCTTCTGCACTGTAAATACACTAAATACTAAAACATGAGATGCCAAACTTTTCTTTGACTGTGCGGTTTCATGATTTATTTTGAGCAATCTTTATTCATTATTTATTGAATCTCCTCTTCTATAATGATTATTGATGATTCATTATTCATATCCGTAGAGAGTTAGAGACGTTTCTCATTTGTGAGTGTCGAGGATCCAAAAGGCTTTCCTGCATGAGTAGTTAAAAGGATGAACAGTTGTATATCAGAATATAAAACTCTGGAATGCATTCCCACGTTTTTTTTATATGATTTTCATTCAAGAGTAAAAATGCTGAAATAATAATTCTGTTTGAGCACAAAGCTGTATAGAAAACTGCCTGCACAGCTGCAACACAGCGTAAATAGCTGGGAGCGACCACCCGAGCTATTTCACCTTCTGAGAATGTAATTCTTGACTTGATGACTTGTTTACCAGTTCAAAGGGAATGTTTAAATGCCTTTTCAGTAATAAACCTTTTCTACCTTTGGGATTATTCTCTGAGATCTGTGTTCACATATTAAGTATCTCTCAGATCAGATGTTCCATAACGGCTGGATAGACCAGTTGGGGCCCCGGGACAGAACGTTCTGCTCCCAGTACTACCTAGCACAAGTTTTTTTTGTCAGGTTTTCTTTATTTATTAAAATATTTATATATTTTTAAATACATTTTCTTCCCCGGCTCCTCCAGTTTGCATGTCGAAGTGTCCTTGAGCAAGATACTGAACCTCAAATGTCTCCCGAAGGCTGTGCCATCGGTGTGTGAATGAGTATTTACATTAGATCCTGATGGGCAGGTTGCATAGCAGCCTCTGCCATCAGTGTATGAATGTGTGTGTGTGAATGGGTGAATGCTGACGGGGTGAAGTCCATTTACCATTTAAATGTTCCACTTTTCTCTCCATCTAAGCTGCTAAATTTGTCTCAAAGTTTCGACTGGCTGAGCTCGTTTTGTCTGAGAACAGCTTCCTGCTGCAGGTTTATGAGAACACTGAGAATCAACACGCTTGGTTGCTCAGTAATGATCCTACCGTGCTACCTACCTACAGTATATAACTTAATTTAAAGCTCCCACATTGTTCCTTACTTTTACATCTGGTTTTCTTGCACCTACATGTATGTATGTATGGACTTGCCTCCCCCGGCATACGTCTACTGGTTGCGGGGCCGGTTCAACTTGTTTTACTGACATTATTGTTTTAAAGGAATCAATGCAAAGATTAGAGATAAGCATTTTGATTTTGTATTTTTCGGCTTTCTTATCATGTAAATCAATTCACGACCCCTCAGATTTATCTTGCGACCCCTAGTGGGGGTCCTGTCCCCCAGCTTTGGAACCACTGCTTAAGATCATTTAAAAAAGTAGACTCGGCAACTTTTGACAGAGACTAAAATAAGTTTATTTTAATTTAATTTATTTGATTACTGAACCATGCCAGTATTATTCAGAGTCCTCCTCAGGTTCTGCTGAGTTAAATGAACCGGTAGCCGACACCAGTCCAGCCCCTACCCAGCATGGACTATACTTTCTATATCAGTCATATCATGATGTTCCTGTCAGTCTGACCGCTGTTCACCGTTTCATCCCCTGGCTTCTCCTCGGCTCTTCCTCCACTATGACCTCCGGTTGTTCTTCATGCGGTCTCTCCTCTCTCTGGGTCTCTGGGTCTGGCCCATGGTGGTGGTGATCTGACTCGGTGTCGGCCGCCCCCTGCAGCTCCCGAGGCCCGGCGTCCAGGCGGAACAGAGTGGGGACCTGACCCAGGATGGGATTGTTCTGCTGGAGGCCAGAGATCCACTGGTTGAGGACGGCCTGCTCTCCCTGGCTGGTCATACACATGGCGAAGACCGGACCCTCGTCCACTGGATACAAGACACACAAAACGGCTGCGTTACACACTCAGTAGCAATCTGAGCAACCCTGAACACCAGCAACAATCATGAAAATCTATCCGACAGCTTCAGCGTCTTACAGTCTTCCACGTCAAAGCTCTCCTCGTCTCCGAGGTCCCGGTCCAAATCCAGGTCCAGCTGCAGAGGATAGTCCAGACACCTCTCTGGATCGTAGGGCTCCTCCACCTGTGGTGGGACACACAAATACAGCTGTGTGAACTTCAATGCTTCGGAAAGGTAAGCGCATGTTTTAAACTATAAGTACATTGTTTTCACTCTAATAGAAATTCTAAATCAACCAGGACTGAAATCTTAAGGATTGCCACTTTAAATTAACCAAGTAATTCCTACCTGGACGGTGGAGGTTGGACAGAAGCGGTATGTTAATGTTATTTTTTTTACCCAAAGTATCAGGCTCTTCCTTCAAAAGTTGATAAAATCATTTATTTAATCCTAAAAAAATCTAATTATCCAACACTGATTTAACATTAACTATATTTATTAACTTAACAACAGATAATAGCCGGGGGTTTTCCCACCTTCTCGTCAGGCGGTGTGGGGTCAGCTCTGAGGACGTAGTAGTACACACACGTCTTCCTCAGCCACAGAGGGAAGGGGCCCTCTACGAACACGGGCCTGCTCGGGTTGTGCTTGGCCAGCAGCTCCATCTGGCTGGGGCTCTGGATACCTGGTGTCAACGCAGGAAGGAACAAAAACAAAGAGGGTGAGCTAAATATATACAGATCAGATCACACCATTGTACTAATAGAACATGTTTAAGATGGACAGGATGTTACGGTTGTTTCTCTGGTTTCATTTACAGTTAGGCTTCAAATCAAAGAAGTCAAAAAAGACAATATCTGATATATTATATTATTTTATTACTATTTTTTTCTTGAAATAGCATGACTTTATTCTCATTAAATTACGACTTTATTCTCGAAATCTCAGATTTATTTTTATACCCTCAATGTGGACCCAATACTCCATCGTAGCATACACAGTTTTACTCCCAGACTTCATCTTCTTCTTCTGTCCCCTTACTAAACCAGTCTGGGACAGTGGGAATCCTGTAAACCACTATAACACATTTCAACCTGAGACAAACAAACAGTTTCCATACCTACTACATGTGGAAGTGTGATCTCCTCTCCACTCTCTGTAATGTCTGTACAGGGCAGCTGGTAGGAAGAGCAAATAGACAGACATCATTTATGGTGACAATAAAGTCAGAAATAAGGAAGTAAAGGGCACACAGGCTCATCTTCATGTTAACAACAAAGTAGAGCAGTTGGTTATTTCCCTCAAAAGATCTGCTGCTCTCTGTGTTTGAACTATAGAGAGCTGAAGGGGAAACTGGAACTTCTGGGATTCATTTGACATTATAACGCAAATGAAATCCAGTCCTGGAACATAACCTTACTCAGCATGGTGTGGGTGGTTCTAGACACAGATGGTACAGATTAAAAGAAGCTATGCTATATTGTTGAGCATGAAAGTTCATTCTCAACCTTTAACCAAAAAAAGAAAAGAAATAAAAATAAACTTGACTAACTTTTCATGACAGTCTTTCCATAACTTTGGAAAACTGATAGATGTGGTTAAAAGCTCTGGGGAAAAAAGCCAGTAAGTGGACCTTTGGTTAAGATTTGTTTTGACAAGCTATGTAATATGTTTTTTGTTTTGTTTTAAATGGCCTTTAACTAACACAACAAGCTCCAGACTGTCGTGGATTTAAAGGTCACCAGCTTGACAGACTTGAGACCAGTCGAGGAAGTGAGCTCTAAAATAAAATGTGCTATAAATCCTGCTATAGCTGGAGACACTGCACTGAGGTGCTGGGCAGATATTTATGCATAAGCTGTGTCTTTATGCTAAGCTAGGTCTGACTCCAGGTCTGTTCTTAACACACACGACATTGATATCCATCTCAACATCTCACTCACTGAAAGAAAGTAAACAAGCTTATTTCCCCCTCCAAAGCGTGCAGTCGTACCTGGTAGACGGTGACTTTAGCGTCCAGGTCACCAGCGATGCGATTCAGGCTGAAGCGAGCCAAGTCTACCGGGTCTTCAGGCAGATGCTGGGGGACGGGGAAGGGGTTTATGTGTTTGAATTTGGGGAACCAGTACATGATGCGCTGGAACTTCCTCATGGGGTGGCCCTTCTCGCCAAAGATCTGGACCAGCAGGACTTTGGTCTCCATGTTGGGCATGATACCTGGAACACAATCATTCAGACTGAAGATAGACACACGCTGCTGTATTAATGTTAACTGTATTCTAAATCATTCCAGGAACTCGGTGACCAGACTGAATCCTGTAACCCACCATAGCTCTCCATCTGCTCCATTAGCTGGACTCCACACTCCTGCTGCCGGGGGTAGTGGTTGAACATTCTCTGGATAAAGTTTCTGGGCACAAACACCTCTTTGGGGAAAACATCCAGCAGCTTGTTGTAGACGACCAGGTCCCTCTCCACGCCGAACTCCGGCATCTTCGCCAAAGCGGCGTAGATAAACTCCACGTGACCCCGCCGTCTTATGTCTCTCTTGATGAAGACGTCCACCACTTTGTTAAACGTGGCCTTGGTTTTGGTGTCTCTGGCCACCTGCTCGAACAGGTCATCGTGGGTGACCAAAGACCTGTCTTTCTTCTTGTCGTCCTCATTGATGAACTCTGCAGGTATAGGTTGATTCTTGGCGCATGCTGGGCTGCCGTGGAAACGCCTCAACACCTACAATTTGTTGGAAAGTATAATAATAAGTGCTGCTTCATGGGTTGAATGTATCCAGAATTGAAAACTCATCATTCAGGAGAGGTCTGAGTCATACAGTATGTGCTATTCTGTCTTTGCTTATAATGCTAACTTCATTAAAGGCACAGTGTGTAGGATTTAAGCAGATCTACTGTATTAGCAGAAATGGAATATAATATTCATAACTATGTTTTCATTAGTGTATAATCACATGAAACTAAGGAATCATTGTGTTTTCATTAGCTTAGAATGAGCCCTTCATATCTACATAGGGAGCAGGTCCTCTTCACAGAGTCCGACATGTTTCTACAGTAGCCCAGAACGGACAAACCAAACACTGGCTCTAGAGAGAGCCTTTAATGTTCTTCCGTTACCTGAATGCCACCGTAGTTCTCCGACATCCTTGAGAAACTGCGGTAACGTGAGCCACAGCGTGCAAAACCGTGGTACCGCAAGCTGCCATCTGACTGCTGTTGCTCCTAAAGTAGTGTTATTATGGTAACGATTTTGCACTCGGTAGCTCACGATACCGCAGTCTTGGAAAGGGAGGAGTGAGCGGATTTGGGACTCAGTTGGTTGCAATCTGCAACCACATCAGTAGATGTTGCCAAATCCTACAAACTGTACCTTTAAAATGACCAATAATTTTGAGTCTGGTGCTATGAATGGAGATTAAACTTTACCTGGTGCTGGGTGTTGGGCTGACTGGAGGAGGCTGACTGGAGCAGAGCACCATGCTGGGCAGAAGACCTGGCTGACTGGCCCACCAGTCTGAGATACTGCAGCTGGATCAGGCAGCGGGCACACTTCATGATGGAGACATCACACTGTCTTACAGGGACAACAGGACTGCAGAGGGACAATGAACATGACAGGGACAGTATTCAGTATTCACTCTGGTAACAATTTTACTCCAATAGTGACACCATGATCTTGGACTCTAACCACAGGCGCACTTTACACTATACATCCTATATACCACTTCATAGACTGCACATATGTCCATATTACATTTATTTATTGCACATACTACATTTATTTGTTGATGGACTGCACACACTATGTTCACCCATTCACTCTGTATCTTTTATATCTCTATTATTGTTTTTATCATGTTTGTATACCTTTACCTCTCCTGTGTTTCACTCTGTTTGCTGATGTTGCTGCTTTGACACCTGAATTTCCCTCCGGGGATTAATAAAGGTTCATTTTATCTTATCTTATCTTATGATGTATTTTGTTGTGGAAGATGATTGTGATGCTGACTGAATACAGTTGAATACTTACTTAAATAAATAGTATTTAATGCATTTGTGTTAGCCGAACTGAAGAGCAGCTCTGTTTTATTCATAAACGTCCTTCAATCAGCTTCTATCGCGTATAAATATTTGCCAAAGGGTAAGAAAACATTAAATTAGCACATTTTTGAATGAAGTTTGGCATATCAGAGGGTGTGATTAAGGCTAAATGTCAGGCAAACTATTATTAAAAACTGATATTATGTAATAAATAACTTAAGTACATTATAGTCTAACATATTATATATATATATTCCTTATAATACCCACCATGTATGCAGACAAACGTACGAAGAAAAATAAATTAAGTCTCCTTCAGGAATCACCCTCTGTGGTCTCCATGATGAACAGCCGGTTGAACATCCGGGTGCGACACTCATTCGCTTCCCCCAAACAACAGAAAACATTAGCGCAAATAGTAGTTCCGCGAATCACAGTTCTGTACAGTTAATATACTTTTTGGGGTATTTAATTGTGTTGTACATTCCTCTAAAATGTTTGTTATAGATATTAAGTGGCATTAAGTTACCCCATGTTGTGAAGGCAAAACAGGAACAACTAAATGTATTTAAACAAAAGAGTGACAATAGAAAGCTAAATAAAATAATTCATATTTATACTGTGTATACTGCACTATTTTGCATTATTTTACTGGTGTTAGTACTATATTAGTATCACTATTTTTAAACTTCAAGATGTTTCAAAATTTCCTGTATTGTGTTGTTAATTGTACTACTCTACGAGCCATCTACAATTGCCCCTCGGGGCAGTGATTTGAATTTAATTGAATTGAATATTTATATTAATATTAATATTTTTAATATCTTTTAATCATGACTTTTTTCAATATTTTATTTTGAAAGTTCAGTACAGTATACATAAAGTAAAGTAAATTATTTATTTATTTATTATTATTATTATCATTATTATTATTATTAATAATAATAATAATAATAATAATAATAATAATAATAATAATAATAATTATACAACAAATAAAATGTAAGGAAAAGAAAAGAAGATGAATAAAAAGAAAAAAAGAAAAACAATTATGACTTTTCATAGTGCTTCCTGTACTGTAATGTATTATATGTAATGTATTTTTTTTTAAACTTTTTTCTTATCTGGACCTTGAGTCTGCAATTAAGTCTGAATTGAATTGAATTGTGACTGTAATTGTGTTTTCGGTGTGCATGCTTGATATACATGACTGGCTTTTCCCAAAAGTTTCTCATCTGGGAAACTTCTCTCAAAAGGACATTGTTTTTGGTCTCGTCATGGACAATAACAAAGATGACTTTCTGGTGAATAACATTCTCATTCTTGGAAAATTTTATTTGCAGAAATCCAAGTATATGAAAGTGAAACCTAGGTTTAATGTGTTTCATTCTGAGTTTCTTTCTTACATAAAATATTGTTATATAAACCTGCCACGTGGTGGAGACAAATAGCTTCCAAACAAACAGTTTCATAGCTTTTATTAAATATCATCAAGCTCGCCACAATGAGGTACGTAACTTCCGGTGGACACTTTCAATCTCTTAACTAACAATTTTTTTTTTATTATTTAGTAATTGTTTTTTAGCTTGTGTCTCTGTATTTATATATTCTAATTTAATATTGACAGGATTTAGGATTTGTATTTTTAAATAATTATTCTTCTTTAATAAACAGTAGTTTCCGTTTCCGGTCTTCTTGTTGCCATGGCTGGCAGTTTGACACTAAAAGTCCCCAGAGTGTGACTTTCTGACACTCCTCCTCTCTCAGCATGGAAAACACACCTCAGTCCAGACTTTACCTCTAGAGAAACTTCACACAACTTTATCTTCGGATTATGGATTCATCTACAAACAGTTTGGGTGAGTAAAACTACCAAAAAAACTGTCTTTTGTGTTGAGCTTTATGGAAACTTAACTGTGTCTATGGAGGGAACACTTTGCCTATAAAATAGTAAAGATTTGGCAATATTGTTTTACTGTTCGGCTAATGTACAAACGTCGTACAACTTGGCTTAAAGTATTTTACAAAACTTTAATATATTCAGACAAATTCGGCTGTACAGTTTACATCTTTCTTAAAGCAGCCTTTTAATTAAATTAATAAATAAAGTTGTACAGTTCTTTGGCAGTGCTTCCTGCCAATGGGGGAAAAACAGGCGTGCTCTCTAAAAGAATGTTAAAATTATAAGGAAGTCTGGTGGTGCTTTTGGACATTTTGTTTATTCAGCTTTATACTGTACATTTACTGTCAAAGTAACTCCCTGTAAACTTTTTCATTTTTGCAAATAGAGATATTTGCACTTCTTTTATGGTTGCAAGCTGTGTTGCAAAAAAATGACAGCAACACTTTGTGTGTAGGTGTGTAGGAGGACCTGCTGCAGCATATCCTGAAGTGTTGGTTAACAGCTGCTGTGGTTCAGTTTTCTGCTAGTTTCTGTTTCAGCCTTGTATTCATACAGCTGTCTTTATTTTTGCACCAGAGGGGTCGAGTCAAATTTGAGGCGTGACCTTAAATTTTAAAGTTCCCATATTGTAAAAAGTGAGATTTTCATGTCTTTTATATTACAAAGCAGGTTTAAGTGCTTCATAAATACTGTTAAAGTCCGTATAAAGTAAAAATAAATCTGCATTCTGGGTTCGTCACACCACAGAAAAATGTGTTACTAACCACCCAGCCAAATTTGAATGATTAAAAAAATTGCCAAGTATATAAAATTAGCTTTCAAAATCATGTAAAAGTCATCAGTATTATATATATATTATATCAAATCGCTCAATATACAGAGAAATACACACAGCCCCGTATTCAGAAATTGTGCATTTGAAACAAGCCGTTATAGGATTTCTGTCCATTTGTGATGTCACAAATATACAATATTTAGACCATTATTACGCGGTTTTAAACATAAACATTCTAAATGTGTCCCCAGTTTATTTCCTGTTGCAGTGTATGTAAATAACATCAGCTGACAGGAACTAAACATGGACCCAAACTGTTTCCTAGCAACGCAATTCCGTTGCAATTCCTTTGAAATGCACTAAAACGGAGCGTTTCAGACAGAGGGTGAATACAGGTATATTCAGGCAGACAGTATGAGGAAAATAAAGTTGTTTTTTAACATTACAGCATGTAAACATGTTCTATTAGAAACACAAAATATAAGTATGAACCTGAAATGAGCACGATATGGGACCTTTAAGTCTGTGTTTCTTCATCTGTCTCGCTCTGATGTGACTAATGTCAACTATAGCAAGCAGAGTTAGTTATAACTTCATGAAACATTAAAATTAACGTTTTTGTAAATGGAGTTTTGCATTGCTCATGTAAGTTGAATGAGGCTGTGTGTGTTTTACAGCAGCCACATTAACAGACCACCAGCAGAGCTGTCAGGGGATCAAAGAAAAAACTCTGCTGTCTGGTTTAAAGTGGCAGTAGGCAGAATATTTTTGGCATCATTTTGGCAAAAATTCCATAATAACTTTTCAGCATATTGTAATTCAAGTGTTCTTAGAAAAAATTAGATTTCTGCACCTCCTCATGGCTCTGTTTTCAGGCTTTAAACAAATCTAGCCCGTGACGGGAGACTTTGGCCAATCACAGGTCATTTCAGAGAGAGAGCGTTCCTATTGGCTGTGCTCCGGCTGGTGGGCGGTGCTTGGTATTTCCTCAACTGATCTCAACATGGCTGCCAGGTCACAAACTTTCTCATTTTACAGCTACATTTGAGGAGAGAAATAAGCATTACAGTAACAGAATATTGATTCATATTTGATGTTTGACCGTTTGGTCGGAGTTCGGGAGTGATTGACAGCTGGCTCTGATAGACAGCAGCTGGATGGCAGACTCCAGATCAGCTCTGATTGGTTGTTTTCCTCCGGTCTGTGAAATCTTGCATATGCCGTAAGGAGCACCGGAGGACACGGAGGCACAGGATTTTTTTCAGATCACCTGTCTCATGCACTACTGTCACGATATTAGCTTAGGTTAGGGTTAACCATAACCCTAACCCTATAACTATTTTTAATCATATTTGCTCCATTTCTACCCACTGCAGCTTTAAAGATACAAAAAAGTATATGATGTAGCCTAAATATAATGTTTTGCACTGTGCAAAAACAGTTGACTCCTAGATTTTATAGAAAAATGAGCACATTTACTCTTTTTTGCAAGCAAGCAAGTGTTTCAGAGGCTCTACTGTACCTGCTCTGCCTCCACAGTGCTGACTGTTAAACAGGAACTACAACACTGTTGCACAAAGCTGCTTTTTGTTGCACATCTGTGGGCCCTGCTGTCCCACCTTATGTGCTGATGTTGTGTTTACTTGTCTTGTAAATTGGTGGGGCGGCAAAGCACAGGGGAACAGTAAATATCACGCTCGCCAGCATCTGTGGGGAAGGCTGCTGCGGCTCAGTGCTGGAGGGAACTGAAGAGTGAAATACAGTGTGGAGAGACGGCCTGCCGCTCTTCTCTGTCTTTAATAGTAATTATCTTGTACTAAATGCTTCATAATGAAGTTCATTTTAATAACTTTGGAAATCTATGATACTGTGCGGCCCATCTGTGTCTCACTGTCATCTGACTGACTTGCACCATGTCATGGGTCAGATGATGTGAACAACTCATTGTTGTAGTTTGTGATGTGCTGATAACAAGAAGAGACCAATAGATCATATGTTTCTCCACCCATATTGGCCAATATGTGCTTTTTAAAACAAAGTCATTTACATAGGGCTTGTTCATATTGGCACAATATTAATAACAATATTTTTTACTATATCGATATATGTAGTAGGCTATCACAATATGGTAAAAGCATGCACAATTACATATAAAATACTCCGAAAATGAACATATTTTATACTCCTACAAAATGGTAAACTACCACCAATAAATATATGCAGAAAATAATTTACAACATATATGTTTATGCCTTGTAAAGCTAATATCAGCTGGTACTCATACTGTGTTTGAATGCTGGTACATCTGTAGTTGTAGTGGACACACAGGCAGACATAGTCCATATGTATATATTTAAGTAATTTAAATCTATTATCAACCAATTTTGGTGGCTGAGAAATTGTGACAGCATCTTCAGGTCTCTGACAGTCCATGGTGGCCTGTGATGGACATATACTGTATATACAGTATATATATAGTCAGAGCATGAGGGGATGACAGGTGGCGCGGAAGGCAAAGCTCATTTAAATTATATGTGACCTTTGAACAGGTGGAAAATTGCAATGAGGCAAATAACCACACCTGTCATCTGCTGTGCATTTAATGTACTCTATGTAAATTAAGGCTGTCAAAGTTAACGAGATAATAACGCATTAACGCAAATTTGTTTTAACGCCACTAATTTCTTTAACTTATTCCTTTTTTTTTAATTAAACTATTTTCTTTTTGATGCTAAATGCAGTACCTGTGAGGGTTTCTGGACAATATTTGTCATTGTTTTGTGTTGTTAACTGATTTTCAATAATAAATATATACATACATTTGCATAAAGCAGCATATTTGCCCACTCCCATGTTCATAAGAGTGTTAAATACTTAACAAATCTCCCTTTAAGGTACATTTTGAACTGATGAAAAATGTGCAAATAATTGTGATTAGTCGCGATTAACTATGGACAATCGTGCGATTGATCGTGATTAAATATTTTAATCGATTGACAGCCCTAATGTAAATGCAAAAAGCAGGTTTTTAGCTTACTGCTGAACAGTATAGCAACAAGAGTGGAAGAAAGCAGTAAACAGGACAACTGATCGCTCCTAAGTTTAAGAGGTGTCATTCTGCCAATCTCACTTTGTGTCTATTCTTGTAGAAGTTAAAGTATGAACTAGGACGCGTTTGTCCTCAGATGATCTGTCAGTGAAGTTTGCCTTTTTGTGGGTGGCGCTTTTTTCTTCATCTGTACACCCACATACATACAGACACACACTGTTCTTTTATTGAACTGCCTATAGTTCCTTGTATTTATTGCACACAAACAGGAAGCTAAAATGCATAACTTCCTTTGAGCCAGAGAGATTTTTCCCAGAAAAGAAGTACGGGTACCAGACACATTTCTTACCATGTACAGTTTTGAGTGAGTAGTGCACTCATACTCACATTAAATGCCAGCATGCAGACTAAAATCTTGACTAAATAATGTGGTGTTGATGGACACATGGATTGTAACGTAGAAATGGAGTAACCGCTCACAGCTGATGAAAACTAAAACACAGTGTTGGTGGTGGTGGTGGTGGACGGATCTAGACACAGCTTGTAAAATGGAAAATAAAAAACTGAATCTTTGCCAAACACATTTTTCTCTACTTATGGACATTTGAAACAAAAATACCAAAACATCTGTTGACTCACATCTTCTGTAACTTCCTCTAAGTACAAAAAGGTCAACTGATTCCTTGATTACATAATTTAGTACACGATGAGCAGTGTCCCAATTCTATAGTACATAGTGTACAATATGTTCTCTATATAATAACTGTCAGTGTTTTTACACTTAGTATAAAAAACTGTGTATGATTTGGGGATTTGTACGAACATGAAATTAAGCTCCAAATTATGTGCCAGATGTCAATCAGAACTGCAACTTTGGGAAGTCCCTGCCAACTAAACTTCACTGAGACTAAACAAATGGTTTTCTGAAGTTTTTAATTAATTTGTTAAAGGTCTTATTGATCCACAGAGCTTTTAGAAAAGTATTGCTTTTCCTAAAAAAATGATTGTTTGGGAATTAATAATTTTAAATATTTTGACGGGTCCAAAATGAATGTTTTGTTTATATCTGTGGAAGATATCCAAAGTTTGGTTCCCACTCCTAACAAGGCTTGTGAGCCAATATAACAACGTTGGTGTCACGTGTCTTAATCTCACTCCACTTGACCATGAAATATGCAGGTTGTGCAACGAACTGGCAACCACTTGTTGTGAAGTGAATGCAATGGAACGGGGGATGGAGACATCTAGTGGCTGAATGTTATCAATAGCATCTTTTATAAATTGTTTTGTAATTTTTTTTTCACCACCATCAAAAATCAAGTGGATTTAGTATGTTTCTTGCCTTGTTGGACTGTTGAAGCTGACAGTAATGATGAATTCAAACTTAAGAAAATAAGTTGTATTAAAGTAGAAATATTCCTTAATGTTGTCCTTGTTTCAGTGTGACACACTGTGTGCAACTTATGCAGAGATCAGCAGGAAGTTGCATCAGCAGCTATTTCAGTGTTTTTTTTTTCCCAGAATGTTGTAATAGTGCTTCTTTTCAGAAGAGCTGTTTCTCTGGAGTCTGGAGGAGGACACTCACTGTCTCTGTGTCTCCTTCTCGGTACTGACTGAAATGTGTTGGTCTGGTCAGATTCATAGTTTTGGTTAGTTGTCCTTTGATCAGTTTTGATCTGATTTGAAGCAAAATTCTGCCAATTTTAGACACTTTTACTGAAAACGATTTAAAAATGTCAAATGATACCCAGCCCTAATCTCTTTGTATGAAGTTCCATTTGAGCTGCCACCTGACATATAAATCCGAAAGAAGAAAAACAACTCATCGCGGACTTAGCTTCGTCCCTGAAGATAAATGCTCTCTGTTTATTAAATCAGTAACTAAACCTCATCGCTCTTCACCCAGTGAGATCATGGTGCTGCTCAGATTTATGTTCCATCAGCAGTCAACACGGACTAGCTCACTGTTTTGTTATCTGTATGCAGAGCAAGCGTGGTCTCGCATAGTGTTTGTGTCTGCTTCAGCCAGATATGATGTGAAAACGGCGACAGTATGTTGACCCGCTGCCAGCGCTGTGAGCTCGCACATGTACCATCTCCTCTGGCTTTCTGACAGTTATTTTTAGACGCTTTTATCCTCTAAGACAGTGGTGCGTGATTTAGCAGGCACACCACATACAGGCTGTCTTTGAACCTCTTTGAGTCTACTGGAGAGTTAAATTAAGAAGCTAGGCTGCTGTTAGTGTTTAGTGCAGCTAAAAAGTGTTTTGGCAAGAATTGAGAATCGATTGTTGGGGTTTTATGTATCACGAAAACCTTTTTCTTAAAGGAACTGTGCCCACTGACCATGGCCAGATTAGCCTGTTTGGAGGGCCCCGGGGAAAATGTTTTTGCTGGGAACCTCCGCCCTTCCACTGATTTAGTCTCTAACTGTGTCTGTGTGCTGTTTGCTGCTGAGCTGGTAGTGTACAGTACGTTTATCAGAGCTTTTTCACTGAAAATAACTGCCTGCTGCTAAGGGCTGCACGATTTTGAAAAAATATCTAATTGCGATTATTTTGACTGATTGTGTTTTAATTTGCGATATTTCGAGGGAATGAGAAGAGTTAGCAGCCACGACACTGCATGTATTGTCGTTGACACATGCAGCCAATTTCCCAGTAAAAGTCTCCACCGCATCATTTGGTTTAGCTGCGAGGTGGTCAGCAGTGTGTCTGCCTGGTGTAACGTTAGCGAGTGTCCAACAGAGCATGTGTGTGATGGTGAGTAATGAAGTTATCAGTAACGTTGTAGCTGTGAACGAAGCTGTAGCAGTGTGTGTCCAGTTTATTTGTCGGTGAATAGATGCTACAACTCCTCAAGACCCAAACCAAGCTCCTGTGTCTTGCTAGCCCCGAAGCTAGCGACAACGTCAGCCCAGGCTCGCTTAAGGTGGACCAGCTATTCTCATTTTGTGACAAGCCGCTGTGGAGTCAAGTGGTACAATTCGGTATACTGGTCCGGTCTGGTGTTGTGGCTTAATATCAAACCGGTTTGGAATTGTTTTTACAGCTGCCCAACTCTACACTTCATTTGATGTTGAATGTTTATTGATGCTTAAAGGAGCAGTGTGTAGGATCTGCCGGTATCTAGCTGTGAGGTTGCACATTGCAACCAATTGAAGTCTCTCCCGTGTGCTAAGCATGTAGGAGAACTACGTGAAAATGTGAATGTCCCTCTCTAGAGCAACCTGTTGTGAGAGTAGAGTGCTTAGAGTGTGTGTGTGTGTACGTGGGAAGTGAGTGGTGAAGCAAGAGAGAGAGCGGCGGCGACGGTAGTGAGTAAAGTTATCGACTCCGGCTCAAGCAGGAAAAGTTAAAAGAGTTTGGTTTGTCCGTTCTGGGCTACTGTAGAAACATACATCAGACCGGCACATGCAAAAAGTCAAGGCCGCGCCCCCTTTTGAGGGAAAGAAAACAGAACATCCCGTAGACTTCAATGCTATTTGACTTAGAAACGCTCCATATGTAGATATGAAGGGCGCATTCTAAACTTTGAATTGAATTTAAACTGAAGAATCGAAGAATCGTGTTTTCTTTTAGACACACTACACACTCACATAGTTATTAATTTTAAATTCCATTTCTGCCAATAGATCCCCCTAATTGTTACACACTTTAACCTTTAACACAGCGAATCAAATAATAGCTGTGCTGCACCACTCAGCCATGCAAACAGTGCAGTTACAGTGCAGCGGTGGGGAAGGGGGGCGGGAGTAAGAGAAAGTGTTTCTCAGATATGATGCTGCTCTCTGTTTCACTTCTCAGACGGGACCTCGGGTACTAGTGCAGGGGCGTACAGGATGTTGAGCGTCGGCAAGGCATCGCGATCAAAGAAGAGCGCACGAAGCAGTGAGCGGTGCGCTGAGGGACAAGCGGCGTCTGTAGGTGGTTGAGGTCATTATGTAGAGCGAATGAGTGGGTGGACACTGTGAGAATATGTTGCACGGGCTTGTCACAAAACTGCTACAGGAGATGCTGATATTTGAGCTCACATTACATGCAAATAAAGGACTCTAGAAAGTGGAGCGCATGCAAGGCTAATTCTATCTGCTGCTTCCACTCTACTTCTAATCTAGCTGGGTGAAAAAGGACGTTTTTCTAAACTCGCACATCAACCAGTTGGACAAGAAAGACCGTGCACAGAGAGACTCAACAAAAGCCTGTGGCTGTGCAGCTGTCAGCCAGCCAAACCTCCCACAAGACCTGGAATGACCCCGAGGCTTTCAAGTACCGTCAAAAAAATCAAATAGAGGATTTTTGTATTCGCAGCTTTGGAATCAAATTCTCCTGCTTCTTCTTTTTTTAGGATCATTGGATACTTGTGGTTTCTCATGTGAATACCACCAAACTCTCTGAGGCCTCACACTCACTTGTAGGACGTGTGATTCACCAGCGAAATATGTTTTTCTGGTGAATTGATCTGATTCGTTTTCCTTCATAACCTGGACCGTGAATTAATAATTTGTCACAAAGCGAATTCAATTCAATTTGAAGTCAGTTCTAAGGAAATTCATCTGTATGCAGAAAACCAAACTGATTTACTGTCGGTCACATTTAGTCACACGGCAGTTCGTGAAATAGTTACCACATTTAATCTATTTGCTTTGTGTACATAGACACGAATTTCCCTTTTTTTCGTGAAGCTCAACACGACTTTCAACAACGTATTTTTCGTGTGTTTTCCTACGAATGTCCAGCAACACGTGACGCACGTGTCAATTTCCGCACCAGTTTTTTCAAAATAAAACTACTCAGTTAGGTTCAGGAATAGATTGACTTGGTTATGCTTATAGGCACAACACTACTTAGTTAGGTTTAGGAAAAGATTGTGGTTTGGTTTAAAATAACTCCCAAAGTGGCATAACTAAAGTACGGAAGTTAGTTATGTGACAAATAAATCCACTCTGACTTGTGGTTTTACACGGGACACGAACATCGGCCTCCTGGGTGAAAGTTCTGTGTTATTTGACTCACACATCCACCTCGACCTCCTCCTTACGCGGCGTTCGCCACTCTTTAAATTTCCCGGTTCACAATTACGTGGATTACATACGAACTGATCTTGTGCTGACCATCACGAAAAAAATGTGACATTCGTGTCTATGTACACGAATCAATACATTCAATTTCATGACTATTTCACAAACTGCTGTGCGACTGGGCTGACATTAGATAGGGCTGTCAAAGTTAGCACGTTAACAGAATCCATTGGTACCAACCATGTCATGCTAGCTTGTCATGAAGGAGGTTAAATAACGCTCCAAATTTACACAAAATTTTGGTGAGGAAAAACTGTCATGGCCATTTTCAAAGGGGTCCCTTGACCTCTGACCTCAAGATATGTGAATGAAAATGGGTTCTATGGGTACCCACGAGTCTCCCCTTTACAGACATGCCCACTTTATGATAATCACATGCAGTTTGGGGCAAGTCATAGTCAAGTCAGCACACTGACACACTAACAGCGGTTGTTGCCTGTTGGGCTGCAGTTTGCCATGTTATGATTTGAGCATATTTCTTATGCTAATTGCAGTACCTGTGAGGGTTTCTGGACAATATTTGTCATTGTTTTGTGTTGTTAATTGATTTCCAATAATAAATATATACATACATTTGCATAAAGCAGCATATTTGCCCACTCCCATGTTGATACGAGTATTAAATACTTGACAAATCTCCCTTTAAGGTACATTTTGAACAGATAAAAAATGTGCGATTAATTTGGGATTAATCATGATTCACTATGGAGAATCATACGATTAATCGTGATTAAATAATTTAATCGATTGACAGCCCTAATATTAGATAATAGGTACATTACTGGGATACTGATAACATGGTTTAAAATCTTCAATATTTCCCAATAACGTCAAGTATGTACAACCATCAAATATTCAAGCGTAAATACACTGGCTTGTTAAAAAGTAGGTTTTTTTCACATTTTAATTAATAAACCTACGGTTCAACAGTTTTATAGATCAGCTTACTCACAAAATTAACTTCAATTGAAACCGAAACAAGAAGTAGCATTTTTGGTTTGGTGATAACAAAAACATACAGTATTTTGGAGCTTGAGATTTTAATCGCCAAAACATTCCGAACATGAAGAGCCAAGAAGACGAAATAAGAATCTCTCGTCTACCATGTTTGATTTGCACGTACGCATCATTTCCTGTCACTTCCTCTGCATGCTGGTACTTTTTGGGGCAGGAATGTTGGACGCCGCCGCCGCCGCCTTCAGTGGAAACTAGCACATAGAGAAGCATTCAGAGGACTTTGCAAACAAACCAAAAAGTGTGGCCATAATGTGCATTTCCTCATAGTCATTTTCACACATTAGTCCTATGATGAAGTCTGAATATTAACCTGAATTCTTGTGCAGTTTGCTGTAGATTTAAAGTGGACCAAATTCCTGCTCCCCCTGAGTTGTTGCCAAACAGCTATGAGTCACCCGCAGTCTTTGGCTTGTAACTGAAAATATGAAAACAAGAAAACCAGAAGCTCAAAGCAGAGCGGGAAAGCAATCATGCATGCAGATTTGAGTGTGAGTGTGAGTGTAGATGCTGGTGTGCTCCACCGCTATGGTGTCTGTTAACGTGTGTTTGAGGTGGGGTTAATATGCTGCATTAGACCAGTGTTGTCCTCTGATTTATGATGAGTCATTTATTAATTGTGTGTGTGATCCCATCACAAGATGAACTGTATAATTGATCAATACTAAACCCGTTGTTTAAAGGAAGACCTTTATCTGAAATACAATCTAAGGACATTTTTAGGAGATACCACAAGCGTGCATCTGTGTGACTGTATTCATTAGTGGTTTAGTCCAACTGTTACGTGTATTTTGTGCAAATGTTTTTACCAATTTCAGACATCTAAATTCTCTATTTGGTTTGAGTTGGATAGATGTTTGTTGATTCATTAAGATTCAGCTTGCATGTTTCAGATTTGTTTACTAGGAAAACAAAATCATAACACGTCATTCAGTGCATTACTTTTGATTTTGTGACTCCAAATTAAAATGTTCTCAGTACACATATCCCTCATAATAGGACATTTTCTTCTTAACCTGCTTCCTGTTTAAAGACAGTACAGGTTAAAGGGAAAATGTACCACCTTTTTATGTGGATGTCCAATCAGTGTTGATGGTAAATGTAGTTGATTGAAGCAATAAATTCCTCAGTGCTGCTATATTGACCCAGAAAGCTGAGTTCTCCTGCTTGCGGAGCCGTGCCGTCAGTGCCTACATGTACCAGGATGAATTGCGCGCGAGCTTATGATGCCCACTGTCCTCGCCGGGCATACCCTCTTGCACGGTTAATGCAGCTGCGGCCTCGGCCACTCTCCGCTGCATTTCTTCGGCCGTATACTCTGGCTAGAATAACTACGGCTGAATATCTGAAACAAAATAAAATGTAAAATGTATCGTCGTCCATAACGTCCTCTGTTCTCATATTTCGGGATGACATTTTTGCAGTTTGCAATACAAAGCAAAGAGCTCTAGGAAGTTCTGTTTTTATTTTTAGGGGGTTTTTTTTGGTCAAATGATGGTGCTCGGGACGCATTGAACTAGCTGTTAGCTCCGTGCTGGACTGTGCTGCTTACCGGCTGCTAACAGCTAACATTAACTAGCTGTCGTCCTGCTGATTTCAACACGGGAGGTACCATTGATTTACATTATGATGCATTCAGGCTCTATTCAGTAAAGATGAGTAATCTAATGTTATCATGATGTGTTCAAATGTAATCCGTAAAACATATTTTTTGGTGAGAAATCCACTTGTTTGAAGGAGATGTTTTCACAGCAATATAAAATAGATAATAGAGAGGGAATTATGACCCGTTTAACTACCTAGCAAAAACCAGTATGCAAACAGTAATAAGGGAGTGGATGTTTGGGATTTATTGTTTTACT